>CM024337.1:3715945-3821989 GCA_014170255.2 Drosophila triauraria | reverse complement strand
ACATAGGGCAGCATTGCTGCCCTCTGGAGCTTCAAAATTCGCTGGAGGTTATGCAAATTGGTCTGACTTTTATTCTATGTTTACCACTATCATAGATAGTCATCCGGACCTCACCAACGAAGAAAAGCTGCAGCATCTGCGATCGTGCCTGAGGGACTCAGCATTGGAAACTATTCGCTCATTGGAAATTTCGGATGGCAACTACGCAATTGCTTTAGGTTTGCTGAAAATAAATTTGATAATCGACGTTTGGTTTTTTAGGCACACATTACTGAGATCCTGGGACTTAAGGCGGTGCAGAGTGGTTCCGTTTCGACACTTCGGGAGCTGTCCGATAAATTCAACGCTCATATTCGTGCTCTCAGTCCTGTTCCAAAAGTTGGATCCGGCCAGTCAGGCAAAGTGGGAAGAGCGTTTAGAAGACCCTGCCTTCGTCAATTTAATTCCTACGTGGGAGTCAATGGCATCATTTCTGGAGCAGCGATGCAGGACGTTGGAGACTATGGATTTCGCAATGGCAAACTATGCGCCGGGCAATCAGGTGGGAAGTAACAGAATACCCAATGCTCGTAGATCAGCATTTGTTGCCTCGAATGCTAACCCATGGATTTGTATATTCTGTAATGATACGGGGCATTCCATCTCTTATTGTCAGAATTTTAAAATCTTGTCTGCTGCGAATAGGCTTCAAGAGGCGAAACGGCTCGGTCTGTGCATAAATTGCCTTAAGGTTGGTCATCAAGTTCGGCAATGCAACTCCAGTAATTGTCGTGCATGCGAATCTAAGCTCCACACCCCTGCTTCACCTGGGAAACTCACCTTCCTTTCCTTCACAAGAAGGAGCACAGCTTCTAGAAGCACTTCCCTGCCTTACCCTCTGCACTGCCTTCCACTTCGACTGCCTTTATTGCACAGGAGTTTAGTAATGATATTGTGCTCTTAGCAACGGCTAGCGTTTTAGTAAAACCGTTCCGGGTTTTCGTTCCCTGTCGAGCTCTACTCGATTCGGGCTTTCAACTGCATCTAATAACGTCTCGATTCGCAAATCAGCTTCAAGTAAAGAAAATAAAATCTTCAGCATCTGTAACTGGAGTAGGAGATTCCAGTTTTGTGACAGACGGTCACTCGGTCAATATTACGATTCAGTCCCGAACTTCCGAATACTCAGCCAACATTACAGCGGTGATTGCTCCAAACATAACAGAGCGACAGCCTAGCTTCAACGTCGACATTGGCAGCTGGAACATACCCAAAATATACAGTTAGCTGACCCAACGTTTAATGCTCCCCAGCGGGTGGATCTTTTAATCGGAGCCAGCCTCTTTTCGAGATGTTGTGCGTTGGCCAAATCAAGCTCCCACCTGGATTACCCCTAATTCAAAAGACGCGTCTGGGTTGGGTTGTTTCTGGAGGCTATGGCCTTTCCAATGGCTCGGCTTTAATGTCGTCTCAAGATGTATTTCTCGCTAGCCGAGAGAATAGTTTCGATCGGTTAGATGATCTTCTTCGACGATTTTGGGAAGTGGAAAGGTGCGCCGAGCCAATTATGCGCGCTACTAAGGAAGAATTGGACTGTGAAGCACATTTCGTAAGGCATATCGTTCGTTTGCCAGCTGGTGATTATTCTGTTCGGCTGCCCGCCAAGCTCAATCTAGACCTCTTGGGAGAGTCCTACCAGCAAGCTTATCGAAGATTCTTGTCCTTAGAGAGAAAGTTGAATCGTCAGCCAGCCTTGAAGGCTCAATATGCAGCATTCATAAAGGAATACCCCGATCTAGGACATATGTCATCAGTTTCTGCCACTGACATCGGGTTGTGCCAAAACTTCTTGCCTCAACATTGCGTCATAAAGATCGGCGGCCAGCCTAAGCTGTTCCAGATTCTTCTTCGGTTTCGTTCACACCCAGTAGCAATCACAGGAGACATTTGCAAAATGTACCGTTGTGTTAGGGTTCAGCCTGAGGACAGCCATTTGCAATGCATTTTGTGGAGGGATTCCCCCCAGGACCAATTGCGGGTGTTTAAGCTAGACACCGTTACTTATGGCACGAAGCCAGCATCATTTCTGGCTGTGCGAGCTATGCATTAGTTGGCAGCAGACGAGCATACAGCGTTTCCGCTTGGGGCTGAGGTCCTCCGTCGCGATTTTTATGTGGATGATTTGATATCTGGAGCCAAGTCCAAGGAAGAGGCAGTCATCATCATGGATCAGGCATCAAAACTTCTGGCCAAGGGAAAATTTAAGCTGAGAAAGTGGTGCTCAAATGGGTCGGCTGTTTTGGATGGAATTGCAGACAAGGATAAGGAGTCCTATTTGAAGTTTGATGATGGCACTGATTTTGCAAAAACCTTAGGTCTCGCTTGGGATCCAGTTTCTGATCAACTATTGTTTTCCTTTTCGGTCTTACAGTCAACATCAAGCCCCTGCAGGCGATCTGTCTTTTCTGCAATAGCGCTTTTACGATCCTCTCGGGTTGGTTGAACCTGTGATCACAAAATCGAAAATATTCCTTCAACAACTGTGCAAGGAGAAGTTATCCTGGGATGAAAGCCTTCCTGAGTCTCCAGAATACGGAATGGAGTGCTATATGTACGAGTTTTGGGCAGATAAAGCATGCGTCATTTCCTCGGCTGGTTCGTTCTCCAAACTCTGAGAGTGAAATTCATGGATTTTGTGATGCCATCATAGAAGCATATGGTGCCTGTGTCTACATCGTTTGCAACGGCCGATCTCAATTGCTTTGCTCAAAGTCAAGGGTAGCCCCCTTGAAAACGCTCACTGTGCCCAAGCTGGAACTGTGTGGGGCGGAACTTCTGTCTAGGCTCATCGCAGAAGTGGCTGGGACGAGTGCATTTGAAGGAAAGTTGTACTGCTGGAGCGACTCTGCTGTAGCGCTTTCATGGATTCGAGACGAGCCGTCCAGATTCAATATTTTGTAGCGAACCGAGTAGCTGCCATTCAAGAGCTAACTGAGTCAGTGGAGTGGCGATATGTTCCAACTTCTTTAAATCCAGCTGACATTCTCTCCCGAGGTGCTTTTCCTGCTGAGCTCAACGAGTCTCCTCTCTGGACTCATGGACCAAAATTTCTCTGTGGCCCCAAAGCTGATTGGCCGACCCCAATCACTGCTGAAAAGCCAACGCTTGAGGTTCGCCGGAGGATTCTACTAACAAAATCTCCATACGAGGACATAGTGGCCAGTTCAAAATTTGCCAATTCCTTTGCTGCCCTTCAAAGAATTTTCGGATACGTCTATAAGTTTAGTAATCGCATCCATCGCCCTACGCTCACGGTGTCTGACCTTCAAGGCGGTACTCTGCTGTTGCTTCGTCTTGTCCAGCGCTCACATTTATGGGATGACATAAAATCATTGCAGTCAAAGGGAATGGTGCACTCCTCCAGCTCGCTCGGATCTCTGTCGCCATTCATTGACCAATTTGGGCTTCTGAGTGGATGGCCGGCTAAGAAATTCTTCTCTTGATTTTAATGGACGTCATCCAATTATATTACCACGGAGTCATTCGGTCACTATTGCCATTATTATTCACTTTCATGAACGCAATCTGCACACTGGACCACGGGCATTACTCGGCATAATTCAATCCCAATATTGGCCTATTGGGGAGGAAGACGGTTATGAAGGCGGTGAACAAATGTATTAGATGCTTTCGAATGAAGCCTCGAGTAGTGGAGCATATCATGGCGGATCTTCCAAAGGAGCGACTCGATGGATCTCATGCGTTCGAAGTCACTGGCATTGACTTTTGCGGGCCATTTTTCTACAAGTCAGAGGCGCGAAGCAAGCCTTCAGTAAAATGCTACGTTTGCGTCTTCATTTGTTTCGCCACGAAGGCTATTCACTTGGAGTTAATCAAGGATCTCTACGGTGTCGTTTCTACATGGCCTCAAACGATTTATATGCACTAGAAGAAGGCCGCGGCAGATTTGGTCTGATAATGCAACCAACTTTGTTGGCGCTCGCAATGAGCTGCTCGAACTAAGGCGCCTATTCCTCAGCAGTGATCACCAGAGAGCTACGTGGGACTTTTGCCTAGCGGAGGCTATTGATTGGTGTTTCATTCCTCCTAGGTCGCCACACTTTGGCGGTCTTTGGGAAGCGGCTGTGAAGATCGCTAAGCATCATTTCTACCGCGCTGTTGGCACTGCTGTTTTAGCCTTTGAGGAGTTGCGGACCCTGGTGTGTCACATTTCGGCGGTTGTTAATTCTCGACCACTAGTCTCGATTTCAGAAAACCCAGCTGATCTGGATGTATTAACCCCAGCACATTTTTGAATGGTGGTCCGCCTTCCTCTTTCGTCGAGCCGGATGTGACCAGTCTTAACTTCAATCGCTTGGATGGATGGCAACGCGTGGCTTACTTGCAGCAAATCTTTTGGTCCCGATGGAAGGAAGAATACTTAACATTACTGCAGCAGCGCTCCAAGTGGCGCACCCCAAAACCTGGCCTGGTTGTCGATGACTTAGTTCTGGTCAAGGACGAAAACTTGCCTCCCATGAAGTGGCCCTCGCCAGAGTGATCGAGCTTCTGTTCGGTGGAGATGGGGTTGCTCGAGTTGCCGTTCTGAAGACAGCATCAGGAGTGACAAAGCGAGCAGTAAACAAGCTGTGTCTGCTTCCCCTTAAGGATGATGTTGAAACCCAGGCTTCCAACGGGGTAGCATGTCGGGTCACGCAGCCGCAGCAGCTAACTAACTTAATTCGATCTCTTATATTATATCGCATCGCGAAAAGCTCGCTCTATCTAGCTCTCTCGTTTTTTGTGATTCTTGCATTCTTGGGCCCAGCATTCGGCTGTCCCTTAGTAAAAGTAGTTCGAACTCTGATCTCGACATTAAATGCACTCTCGTCTCGCCTGCTGTACTCTATCGCTAATAAATTGTTAATAAGCATAAAGGAAGCTGAAGCTCGCATTTTTTAATTTAATTATAACTAATAAAAAAGCTTATTAGTTCAACAGAGCCAATAAAAAGGAGTCAGTGCTTAGATCTGAAACAGTTTTTAAGTGAATCGCCTTAGACGCAAAGCAAACAAACAGGGCAATGTAAGACTTGTACGGATGCCTTCCTCGAAGTTTTAACGTCGTATAGACAGGGCCACAAAAATCAACGCCACATATCGCAAATGGGCGGAAAGCACGGATTCTATCTGCTGGTAAATTTCCCAATTTGTGTCATCAGTCGAGGCTTGCATTTAAAGCAGCACACACATGATCGAACTGTCTGACTGCAGAGTTCCTGAGCGTTCACGATCCAAACACGCTGTCGTAGGATGCTCACAAGTGCTCGTGGACCGATATGAAAGTTTGAATGGTACAGATGCCGGACGTAGCTTTGCACAAAGTGGGAGCGTTTCGTCAACAGCAAGGGAAACTTGGCATCATACGATATAGGAGCGTTAGCTAGTCGCCCCAGCTCGCAACAACGAAAATTTGCACCAAGTGCCCGTACCTTCATGAATGAAAGGGTTCAAACGTTAAAGACTAGCGCCAACCTTGGCGCCTTTACGAACTTTTTCAATTTCTATTTAATACTCGTGCTTCTGTACTATTTCAACAATTTTATGAAAAGCTTCAATGTATTCAGTCGGAGACAGAGTTTTTTCAAAAACTATACTCTTGTCTTTGCATTTTCCTTTGAAGCGGAACATATAAGCGAACACCCTTAGCAGTTTGAGGTGTGACGAAAATCCCTCGATGACATCCAGCAACTCTGAAGTTTGCACAGCAGCGGTCAGTCCGACCTTAGTCTTCCTTGCCTCCTGTCGCAAGACTTCCTCTTCCAGCTCGAAATGCGCATTTTTGGGCCAGTTTTCTTCCTCGTCCTTTAAAAAAGTTAGTCCAGTAAACCAGATTGACTGCCCAAGTTCGTCGACGTCACAACCTCTCGAAACAATATCTGCTGGGTTCTGCTTTGTTCGTACATGCCGCCATGTAGCTTCTCCAGACCATTCTTGAATCTCCGCTACCCTGTTCGAAACGAATGTCGACAACGAAGATGGATGAGATCGAATCCAATGAAGAGTAACTTCAGAATCCGACCAGTATACTATTCGTTCGATAGGGACTTTTAATAGGGGTTTGATTCTATGGCAGAGATCTGCAAGAATGTGAGCGGCACATAACTCAAGCCTAGGGAGCGTTTTAGTCTTGAGCGGCGCTACTTTAGACTTGGAAGTCAACAACGATAGTTTGAAACCTTCGGCAGTTTTGCTACGAATATAGACGCAGGCTCCATATGCTCTCATGGATCCGTCGGCAAAGGCATGCAACTGTACCGGTGACATCGGTTCGGTATGCACAAACCGAGGAATAGATATCTCGTCCAGTTGAGACAGGGTGCCTTTTAGCATATTCCATGCTGTTTCCAAATGTAAAGGAATCTTTCAATAGGATCTTTCCTTTAATTACTATGGGACTTAATAAGCCGAGGGGGTCGAACAGCTTCGATGTTACCGATGGTATGTTCCGTTTTGTCGCTCGGAGACCCATGACAGATGTGTCAATTTTGCACTTAAAGGCATCTTCGCTTGGCAACCACTAAATTCCTAACGCCTTTGTTGACTCTGAATCCGAGATAGGTATCGACTTAACTGTGCTCTCAGATGCAGTGACCTCAGGTGTGTTTAAAAACCACTTTGTCAATTTAAATCCTGCTGTTTGAAGAACCTGAGACACTTCAGACTTGATCGTCTTTAGCTCCTCTACGCATGCAGCACCAGCTAACATGTCATCGACTTAAAAGTCGGATCCAATTACGTCAGCAACTCTAGGGAATGAACGTTTTGCTGATTCACTCAACCTTTTTAAACACCGAATAGCCAGAAATGGGGCTGGTCCAGTACCAGACGTTACGGTGTTGAGCTTATACAATCTCAAGGATTCAGAGGGGTCTCTTCTCCACACTATGAGTTGAAACTGCCTATCCGCTTCATGAACCATCACTTGGCGATACATCTTTTTTACATCGGCAGTCAGGGCATACCTGTGCAGCCGGAAGCGGAGTAGAGTGGAGTAAAACTCTTCTTGAATTGTCGGCCCAACCATCAGGATGTCATTTAAGGCCACTTGAGACGACGTCTTGCAAGACGCATCGAAAACGACGCGTAGTTTAGTGGACGTACTCTGGGGCCTCAAAACACACTGATGAGGTATGACATAGTGTGGAGCGGAAGGAATTTTGTTGTCTGTAGGCGACATATGACCTAGGGCGAGATATTCTCCCATGAATTTCAAGTACATGGCTTTCATGTTAGGATCTCGAGACAACCTTCTCTCAAGCGACAAAAACCGCCGTTATGCAACCTCAAAGGAGTTGCCTAACCCATTTGGATCGGACTTAAACGGCAGCCTTACTTCGAAACCCTGATGGCAATAACTGAGTAGTCTTCCGGTAATGGTCTTCACATAACTTGTGCTCAGGCGATAGAATTTTCTTTGGAGATGGCATTTCCTCCAGTGACCAAAACTTCTGTAGTGTGCTCTCAATCGATACTAAGGGCTCTTCACTACAACTGAAACTATTCACAACTTGTTTCGGGATGGAAGATTTGTATCTGCCCGAGACAACCCAACCAAGAAGGGTCTTTTGCAGAGTTGGATAGTCAGGACCTTGTCTAATTTGACCAACAGCTAGCAATTCGAAAAATGATTATGCTCCTATTAACATATCAATTTTTTTAAACTTGTAAAAGTAAGGGTCTGCTAATGGTAGGTCCTTTGGGATCTTCCAATCACTGATATTCACCGATTGATCCGGATGATAACCGGAGATCGATTTCATGATCCAGAAATCGAAAGAGAACTCACTACCATTTATTCGCGACTTCACCACTGCGTGTACCTTTTTATTCACCTGAGAATTGGACTCGCCAATACCAAGTAAGTTGATACACGACTCCTCTCTACGGATCTGTAAGCGGTTAGCCAGTTCTTCCGTTATAAAATTTATTTGGGACCCAGAGTCCAGCAGTGCTCGGGCTAACACGTAGTCACCGCTCTTTGTTCGGACACTTACGATCGACGTAGCCAAAATCACCCTGTCCAATAACATGGCATGCAAAACATGTGACGTGGAAGGCTGATCTTGGTTGAAAGTAGGAGAGATACTCTCTTGGGGGTGTGGAGTAGAATGTGATGCGAACGGTCGCAGGCTCGACACCTTTTGCCTTTGCATTTTGAAACAGTATGGCCCTTTCGCAGACAATTGATACATAAGGAGGCAGACTTAACAAACTCGAACCTTTGCATGACAGCGAGACGCCCAAACGGACTACAACTTGTCAGTAAATGATCTGCTGCGTTGCAGTAGCTACAAGTTTGCTGAGGCTTACTGTTGGAGGAGGAACACGAAAATGAGCTACGGTTATGTTGCTTGCTCGACAATAATTTGTCTTGCTTTAGCTTACTCGACTCTTCAGCGGACAGATGCTGATATCGGCGATTCGGACCAAAGCGGCAAAGTTTCATAATCGATCTGTTCCTCCCATTTTTGTTTGGTCACTGGGTCGACACGATTCAATACCAAATAAATCAACATTGCATTCGAAATTTTTGTATCATCTATCGATAACAGAGAACCGTAAATCGGCGAAACAGTATCGATAAGTTTTCTCAAGGAGGATGCGGACTGATGCGATATTTTCGGAAGACTAAACAATGTTGAAATATTATTCATAAAGATTAGGCATTCGTTATCGTAAACCTTTTTTAAGCTGCCCATTGCCTTTTCGTAATTGCTCTCGGTGACTTGGTAAGCTTTAATTGTTCCTAAAGCTTCACCAGAGAGACAACAAATTAAATGGTTAAATTTTTCGATAACTGGAATGCTGGCGTCTTTATGGACCAAAGTTTCGAACAGGCTGATGAAATTTTAAAACTCCGAATAATTTCCACTAAATTTTGGCAATGCCAAATTCGGAAGTCGAGCACGAGTTGGTGGTACAGCAGCTAATCCAGAAGATTCGCTTTTACTGGCTGTTTTTAAGGCAGCTAAAAGCGACATTATTTTTGCTTGGTCACTATACATAATTCTTCCAACTCGTCGCCAAATTCATCTTTATTATCTATGTCTTCTATCTGTTCTTGCAATTGATTTGCCTTATTAATTGAAGCATTTAAGTTTTCGAGTCGACATTTTAATTCTTCCTCGAGAATCGGAATCGATCCCTGTTCTAAACGGTCGTTCAAGCGGCTAATAGTTTTAACCCGATTTTGGAGCTTGCTTTTCAGCTCTTTTAGAACTGACCTATTTTTTGTTTCTGTACTCATTGTACCTCAAGTTATTTATTTATTAAAATTCAAATAAATAAATTAAATGGCCGAAAAATAATCTTTTCTTTTTTTCGAATCAAAAATTATCGAATTAAAAAAAAAAAAAAATCGATAAATATATAATATTAGCAAATTAATAAATTGATGTTCGAATAGTTTATTAAATGAGAATCACAACGAAAATGATTTAAATTGAAAATCAAGTCACGCAGTATCAATATTAATAGTGGGTGCAAATGACGCCAAAAAGTATATACCCGTCGAATATAGGGTAGCGCGTCACTTGGCGGTCCGCTAATCTGAGCGCGCCAAACGAAAAGGGGCCCAACAACAACAACGTTTGCACCGGTGCACAAGCGAAAGCGAAAAACGAAAAAGTTCACCGCTACAGCTGCTGTATGTAAGGCTTGTGTGTGTAATAGTGTGCGGCCTGGATTAACTTTCCAACTATTAATGCGAGTTTTAGCGAGAGGGAGAGGGGCGACAGTGATTGCAGTAATACAATACAATAAATAATTCAAATAAATGTTGCGTCCAAAGCGGTTCAATATAGATATGTATGTATGTATGTATTTTTTAAAACAAATATATATGTATATAAGTTGAATAATTTTAAACATGCAAATCTAGCTCTACTATATTGATACGTATGTGCCAAGAATTGAAAGCGAGATGCAATTTTTCAGCACAAACAATGAACAAATATTTAATTTGTCTTAAACTCGAGCTTTCAATTTTTTGCACAAAAACCTCTTTCTCCTGATTGCGGTATTTATATATAATTCCAACAGCCACTTTCCTTTGAAGTGATCCCTCGGTGATGGCTGTAATTCGGCGCAGGCAGAAAGATTTTTTCGCGACCGACACGAATAGTGTTAATTCACAATAGCGCGACGCGGGCTAGAGCTGTAAAAACATCGATAGTAATATCGATAGTATCGATAGTGGCTGGGCTGCGCGATACCTCGATTTTTTTTTCCACCATCGATGTATCGCGTTTATTTAACATCACTAGTTGCAGAAGTCCAGAAGAAACGAAAAGTTGATGAAAAGTTAAAAATGGATAAGTTTTTGGCAACAAAAGCAGGTAAATCAATATAATTCATTAGTGTACGTATATGTATGTATATCTTGTGTGTTTTGTTTAATAGATGACAACAACAACGACTTTAGTACAACGGCTAAGCCAAAAACCATTGGTGTCCGAGGTGTGGACGTTCTTCACACGTGGTACAGATGGGACTGCAAGGTGCAATATATGTTCAAAGTCTTATCGTACCAGCGGAAATACGTCTAATTTGAAAGACCATCTGACGAGGAAGCACCCGGAGCACAAATCTTCGGAAATTCCCGTACCCAAAATAACTGCGTACTTTGAGAGCGCCAAGACGTATGAGGACGCATCAAAACGTAAACATAGCATAGATATGGCAGTGGCAAAATGATCGCCACGGACGTTCAGCCCATTTCAATTGTTGAAAACGAGGGTATTATCAACCTCTTGAAAATTGTTGATCCCAAATACAAAGTACCAAGTCGGTATCAGATTCGCGATATCTATCTAAAAACATGCATTTAAGTATGATCGCAAAACTTCAAGACATCTTATGCAAGATAGAATATTGTGCCATCACGACTGACGGATGGACATCAAAAGCGAACACTAATTATTTGACAATAACCTGCCACTTCATTAGTGATTTTGAGCTGAAGTCGGTGGTTTTGTCAACCATGCCTCTTGTCAATGAACATAATCACACCGGGAAAAATATTGCACACACTTTGGAGCTCGCGTTGAATGAATGGCATATTTTTAACAAAGTGGTTGCTATAGTCACGGACAACGCAGCTACGATGTTAAATGCGTGCAAACTTCTTAAGAAGCCTCATTTGGGATGTTTTGCTCATACCGTAAATCTTGTTGTACAAGATGTTTTGTCCTCACCGCTTGTCAAGTCGGCACTTGGTAAGTGCAAAGCAATTGTGACGTATTTTAAAAGTAGCGCCACTGCTTATGCCAAATTAAAGACGGCTCAAGGTGATAATCCATATAGCCTAATTCAAGAAGTGCCAACCTGCTGGAATAGCGCGTTCAATATGCTGAAAAGATTTTTGCAACTGAAAAATGAAATCAGCTCAGTTCTGTTAAATACTCCGAAGTCGGAGCAGATGTTAAATGCAGATGAAATAAACCTGCTGACTGACATTTGCGAGCTTTTAAAAATTTTTGACGATGCTACGCATTATGTCTCTGGCGATACAAAGGTGACAATTTCTTTAATAATACCGGTGGCGTGCGGATTGTACTTAAACCTAGAAAAAATTGCAACCAAATTGCAAACCACAGAAGGACTTGAAGTCTGTGAATTATTAAAGAAAGGAGTTGAAGCTCGATTGTTTCAGTTCGAGAAAAGGACGGTAACTAGGATTGCCACTATGTTGGATCCGAGATTTAAGAAGGAGGCCTTTAGAAGTCCTTTCAACGCCGCGGAGGCCATGAAGGCGTTAGAGGATGAGCTAACAATTTCTCCTACAATCGAAGTAGAGCCAGAAGAACAATCACAAATAGAGGTCGACGGATTGTCCCTAATTGGGTACGTTCAAGAAAAATGTCAAACTAAAATGAAAAACAAGAGGGTGGACTCAATCTTGGCACTTAGGCAGTACACAGAGAAGCCTAACTCTATGCAGTCTCTGGATCCTCTTACGTACTGGAAGGTAATTAATAAAAACAATATTTTTTAAATTATATAAAATGTTTAAAAATTATATATGTATCCGTTTTCTTATCTACAGACTCATTTCTTGGAATACCCAAGCTTGGCTGAAGCCGTCAAGCAGTACCTCTGCATCCCGGCTTCATCTACCGAATCGGAGAGGATGTTTAGTAGAGCCGGTCAAATTATATCGGATAGACGAACTGCTTTGAAGCCAAAGCATTTAAACATGCTCCTGATGCTGAACAAAAATCAGTGGCTGCTGGATTAAATTCTTTGTACTACATAGTCATTAAGAAGAGCAGTTTTCCAAAGAATGGATAATCTAATCGTTGTTATTTAATTTTTTATTTCTTATTATTTTCTTTGTTTAATACTAATCACCAACAATTCCCGAGGAACGGATGATCTCTATTTTTATAGTCAATAAAAAAAACATGTTTATGAAATGTGCTTGGTTTTTCATTAATAGTTTTAATGTTCTCGATTTTAGCAAACAAATATAATTAATTAATTAATAATTAATTATATAAGTAATTTTTATAATCAAAATCTTTTAAATTTTTAACCTATTTGTTTTTATGTGTGTTTAATAGTTTAATACATTGTATGGTTTTGTCGCAGCTGTATTCATACCTCGCAATTAAAAAAATTGAAAGCAAATAGGCTTAAAATACAAAATAAAAAATAAAATAATAATTCGATTGATACTATCGAAAATATCGATGGTTTGGACTATCACTATCGAAAACATCGAGTAGGGGCACTATCGATGTTTTTACAGCTCTAACGCGGGCAACAATTATTTGTTATAAACAATAATTTTTAAGCACAATCACAAAAAAAAAATAAACAAAATTTTTGATTGCACTTTATTTGTTTGTGTCACTGTCACTGTTAATTTGTTGCCTTTATTTATTATAAATCTTGTCCACCCGGGGGCGCCATGAAATTTCTAATTAGTTTATTAGAATTAAAAACCGAAAAACTTTGGTGGCAAGATTACGTTTTAATTAGGCGGAACGAAAAGAATACGTGTTTGCGCATTGACTTCAAATTTACGACAATATATTATTTTCAAAATTATATGCTTAGAGCCTAGCTTAACGAAGGTTGGCGAAGGCGGGGCGAAATCGCAAAGAGCGAGAGAGAGCTTTATTGTGCTCCCGCCTTCGCCCTGAACTAACTTACACTAGACTTCAAAATTTTGTATCCATTCCATGATTTTGACAAAAAACTAACAAATCTCACAACAAAGGTGATATTTCGGGAGTCCCTTTTTGATCCCACTTCGGAGAGCTCCGAAAACGCTCCTTTAAGGTGCTATTTCGGGAGTTCCTTATCGATCCTACTTTGGAGCTCCCCGAAAATGGTTGGCTGGGCACACACAATACCTAATACAATATAAGCTTTCGAAGATACACTTACATACATAACATAACATAAGTACACATTTAAATATTATTTACACTCGTTCAGAATATCACTTACTACACAAAACCACATTTCAATGTCCAATAAACTCTTGACCAACCTTTATAATAAACTTGTAATGTTAACTTAAACCAACAAAAATGCATTGGTAGAAACCCATTAAAAGGGGGCATTGGTACGAATGGAAGACTGGGTCAAGAAAATTACATAACTTTTGACGAACGACATAAACAACAGGGGATCGTATGGCACGGCCAGCGACGACCCAACAGCGCACGAAGTTTGCGAATGGGGAGGGAAAACGGCCAAAACATAGCCCGATTGTTTTCGGGATCAAGCATAAATCCGCTTGCGGGGCAATATAGACAGAAAGACAGACTGACGAACGATTTCTTCTATTTTTTAGGCACGTGTATAATTGTTCTGATTACGTCCAAGGAACCCACCCCAAATCCGGCGAACTGAGCTGCTCAAATCGTGTCTGCTTTCCGGTCAGCCACTTCCTTAGCCCTATATCCTCCAAGGACTGAGGCACAATGACACCACCAACGTAACAGTGTTGCTAGAACCATGTTGAGCAATACCCAAAAAAGGCAAATTTTGTTAAGAAAATGTTGAGCAACACCCATAAGAAACAAATGTTGCTAGGAACTTCGATGTTTATCATCCGATTTTACTACAATTTTGAAAACGTTCGCTTAAACCTATTTAATTATTTACTTTATTTACTTTAGGCCGAAAATTACGTCTATAGCTGATATAACGTTTTTTTATGATATTCGGGGGAGGAAATGGGTTTGGCCATAGTTTAAAGCTTGATCTGCGTGCAACGCATTAAAATGCTGTCACCAATTTGGTGCCTCTAGCTTTTATAGTCTCTGAGATGAGTCTACTTTATAGGGTCAGAGATTACTCCTTCTGCTTGTTACATTCATTTTCGGTTGGCACTAACTTATAGTACCCTTGTACCCTATGGGTACCAGGTATAAAAAGTTTTATTTTTTCCCATAAATAGCCGTACGTTTAAATTTTTACACACACTAATGCAATTTTAACATGTCAATGTATTGCTTTGGCACCACTGCAGCAGTTTCTTACAAACTTAGAACTTAACTTAATTTGCATCATTATGCCCAAGAATAGGGACAATATTTTATTTTGAATTTTATTGTTGATCAAAATTATATAAATCATAATATAATAGTACTTGTTTAGTATTAATTGTTTTTTGATTAGTAGATTTTGCTTTAGTAGTCATTTAAAAATGATTATTTTTTTATAAAAAAATAATATTAACAGATGGTGCCAATTCATAATTTTTTTATTTGGTGCTCTAATTTCGGTTTTTGTTGCAGGGGAGCTGCAATTATTGAAAACTTGCATTATAAGCAAATTTATGATCGTCGTGAGTATGAGAAAAACGTTCTAGAAAGAGTGAAAGTTAAAATGGAACGAATACGTGAAACCAATCGAAAAAACCAGCAACGTAAGTAATTTGGTCTTTAAAAAGCCTACATCGTTAGTCGACTTAAGAAAAAATAAAATAAATAGTTTCTTGTTAACGAGCACAATATAAATTTTAGGTTGTTCGATTTAATTCCATTAGCTATGCTCTAGAAAGAGAGCATTACGAATAAAAGACTTTGATGATTGAAGCGAGACTGATAATTTATACAACTCGCTTCGTCGGTTCTGTTTTAGGGCAAAATAGATGCTAGTTGGTCGGAACTTTTTATTTGTAGGGGTATCGGCTTCTGACTAACGAATTCCATCTCTCGCCTGCCGCCTGCTTATTTACAGCTAAACTCACATGAGGTAGTCCACCTGTGGTTGTAATAGCTTGTCGCGTCCCACCGTCCCACAAGTGAATGAGTGAGTGCACCCAGGAAACCGATTACCCTAAAATTTTAGGAATTTCCTAAAAATCTTTATTTTCAAATTAAAAATTTTAGGATTAGTATGCATGATACAAATAAAAAACAAAATAAATGCTCCAAGCTTGTTGATGCGAAATTCGGGTAGAGTTGGACCCCCAGATCACAAAAATGTCATTAATATTTTTTTCTATTGGTACATTCTTTTATTAAGAAACAAAAAAAATCTGCCGACTTTTTGTTTTGCATTATAGATCTTGAGTCGCAGTTGTTTCATTTTGCAGGTGATTAAACAGCCATTCAATTTTTTAAACATAATACTTATATTGGATAAGTACTTTTGGGGCTGGATCCCGATAAACTTAAAAAAAGTGGAAATTTTAATTGGTTAAGTCAAGTGTTAACATGCTGCTAACATCGTTAAAAATAAAAAAAATACGTTCGAAAATCAAGACGTGTTTTTTTTTAAAGCTGGTGGTAATAAACAAGCCTACAATGAAAAAATTTGTTAAAATTCTTTGCTCGCCAACTACTAGATTACAGGCATCATACAACTGTCTTTATATAGTAATCAGTAATACCTTATTATGGAAGCAAGCATATGACTAAAATCAGTTTTTGAAAACCAAACGAGAAGCCTAGGAGACATCTCTGAACTGGCAATCGGGAAACCCATGGTTCGAATCCTGGTTACAGTCGTTATATTTAATCATTTTTTTGTTGTTAAGTTTTTTGAATGGATGGACTTTTTTTTAGTTCTATTTAGGTCTCAGCTTTCTTTCAGAGCTCAGAAGGTTTTTTCAAGTTTCACTTACAGTTCTCAAAAATCCGGCGGCCGAAAGCAGTTTGCAGTTTCAAGAAAGCAGATACTTGCTGTACATAGAGTACATAATATAAGCCTAAATTATTTTATATGCCGCCTTTTGCGTTTTTTTTTTTAACTACTTTATTTTTTATGCGTACTTCCAGAAAAAATTATTTTTAAATTCCAGACATTGTAAATAGAGACAGAAGTTAAGATCCTTTTGGCTCTTCATTCGAATCGGATCACTATATTCTACAGCAGCCATTGGAACGATAAGGCCAAACTGTCCGATTTCTATGGGTTTTAAAGGTTTTTGATTTACATTAAATTTTATTTTTATTGTTATCTGCAAGGGTGTGTAAACATTTTGTTTTGATAATAATTGAAAATAATTACTTTCAAATTCTCTTTAACAAGCCATTGTACATAGAGAAAGCAGTTGAGATCCTCACGGAAATAAATGTAATTTCATGTCATTCTATCGTAAAAACCCTTTCCTTACAAATTACTCGTTGGGAACAAGCAGGTTGGAACGTATTTATAAGGTTAACGATCTTGGAGTATTATTTTGCCACGACCTAAACTTTGCTGAGCACATTACCATAATAGCAAACAAAGCTAGGGGTGTACTTGCTTTTGTTAAGCGTTGGTCAAAGGAATTTGTTGATCCCTACATAACCAAGCATCTTTTTTCCTCTCTAGTTCGACCCATACTTGAGTATTGTTCATGTGTATGGTCTCCCCAATATCAGGTTCATCAAGCTCTACTAGAGTCAGTGCAGAAGCAGTTTCTCTTGTTTGCTCTGCGTGGGCTATTCGTGGACCCTCACCATCATCAACTACCACCGTACGCCGCGAGACTGCGGCTCTTAAACATTCCGTCTCTCCTGGATCGGAGAACTTGCCATGGTGTTCTCTTCCTACACAAACTGATACAGGGACAGATTGATTCTGCGGCACTGCTAGGCCGAATACAGTTTTGTGTTCCGGTCAGAACGTCACGACAATTCCGGCCGATATTTTTGGAAATATGCAGGACAAACTTTGACTGCCATCATCCGTTTCGTGTTCTTTGTACACACTATAATGAATTGTATCGTCTTTTGTCTTCTGATTGTCTGACTATTGGACATATCCTTAATGCGTTGTATGTATAATTTTGTTATAAATGTAAATTTTTAATTGTATATTATTAGAATAAGCATTATATACTAGCAGATATTTGTTAGTTCCTAATAAATGAAATGAAATGAAATGAAAAAAAGGATAGCTCAAAAACTGAAAGACTAGTTTGCGTAGCAAACAGACAGACGGGCATGGGTAGATCGACTCGGTTGGTGATGCTGATCAAGAATATATACACTTTATGGGGTCGGAAATGCTTTCTTCACTGCGTTGCAAACTGCTGGAAAAAATTAGAATACCCTGCAAGTCGATCTAGCCATATCCGTCTGTCTGTCTGTCTGTCTGACTGTCGGTCCCTCCGTCTGTCTGTCTGTCCGACTGTCGGTTTCTACGCGAACTAGTCTCTCAGTTTTTGAGCTATCGCACTATGGGGCGTCTAGAACAAATACCGCGACAAAATGAAATTTTTTTTTCTAAGATATTCAAAATTGTGTAAATGCCACTTTAAAGATAATTAAATTCTGCATATAAATCTGAAAGAAAACGAATATGCGTTGATTAGTTCTCCCACAACATGCTTTTAAAATAGAGGCTTTGGAATACATTTTGCAAAACTATAGAAATAATACAGTCTAAGCGTTTTAAAACTGTTTTTTTTAACGCATTGTTTAATTCAAAGTAAAATTATTATAACTATAAAATTGGACTTTACTTAATATGTTTATAAAAATAAAAACCGAATTGCTTTATATTATCTATTTTTTTTTTTAATAAATACTAAAAAATACTGTTTTTTTGTTATTGTTGGACATAAAGTAGTGAAGGCCGTCGAGTTCCGTTGTTAAACTACTTTAAACTTTAAATATTAAACTTAAAGTCATAAAAAAATTAGCCTGCCCTTTTGTGCCTTTTCTGAGAAAATCCTCTTTTAGTTAGCGAAGATATTTTACAAAATTTAATTCTCGTCAGCCCTGGTTCCGTAGCGCGCACTTACAATATGAATCCCTAGTATAGGCGGCTAATGAGGTGTTTGCAAATAACTTTGTTTTGGTTGGCGGCATGAGCTTTTGGTTGAGTTTTCTTATAACATTTTATATTCTTGACCCAGAAATAATTTAAGTCGCACTTCCACCAACTGAATAGTCCAGAAAGCACGAAACAAGGACTTCAAACATTTTTGAGGAAAGTGCAGTCGACATAACTCAAATATGGATGGTTTAAATAGATTGCTGATTAGCTCAGATCCTTTAATTTTAAACTTTTTTAAGAGTCCTCAAAACAAATACTTAGAATGCCGAATGCGGATCTTGATCTGTTAAAAAGTAGTCCTAAAGAACAGCACGAGTATGAAAATATGTTTGATTATTCGGAAAGTGATAGTGAAGATAATTATGATGAATAAATGTATATAAAAATGTTGGGTGTATAATATGGTTATATTATTGGCTAAATGAACTAGAATTTAACTAGAACCCAAAACATTATTTTAATTTTAAAAACTATTCGAGATTCTAGACAATTTTATTGAAAAAAGTTAGAAATATGGAAGTTTGGCCCTATTATTCCTATGACAGCTATATTATATAGTTGTCCGATCCTAATAATTGTCCGATTCTATAATAGTAAAAAAAGGCTATGTCTCGAAGTTGATGTAAATATGTTGAAAAACAACGAAGTTATAATTTTTTTTCCTTGACTTTTTAGATCATTCCTATGGGAGCTATAAGATAAAGTCGACCGATTTTGAAGTTTTTTTTTTTAATGAAATTAAATCTAAAAAAATAATGTTAAAGTTAGAGCATGATCTAAGAATAAATAATTTAGTTACGGCAAAAAAACATAAAAAATAAAATATTTTTTAGTGTACAAAAAAAAATTTGCACTAAATAATTTCATCTTATGATGTTTTTTTACTAACTTTATTACTTCTAACAATACCTCATACAAGTTTTTTTGCTTTACGGCTCCGCTGATTTAAGTCGCTGTTTTGCCATTTTAGCCCCATAGTGTATCGGGCTAAAATAGACAGCATACAGGCAGGCTCCGGTTTTCACATTCACAAGATTCTCTCGTTTTCGTTTTCGAAAATGAGAAATCGGTGCTCCCGATTTCACTTTCACAAGACTTTTTCGTTTTCAAAAACGTTCAAGCTTGTCTTGTCGAAATGAAAAGTCTACATCAAATTGCTTTTTAACTTTAAAACACTTAACTTTTAAAAAATAGTTGACTCGTTGGTCTATTAATATTTGTTTAACACCATCAGTGGATCAATCTAGTTCGTAATTACTTTTTAAAAAATTATTTTTTGACCCCATCTCAAATTTGCAAATTAAATATTTGCCGTCGGCAACGACAACTTTCGTTTTGGTTGTCAGTGCTGCCATACTGTTTGTGAAACCTAACAATCTGGTCGAAATGCTCGTAAAATTAAAAAGTGCGCATTAATTATCTTTAAGGAAGATAAAACAAGGTTTTAATAAATAAACCAGTATAATTTCATTGTTTAAGTGCTACTTTTACCATTTAAAAAAGGTATAAAAGTCCCTGTTTAAGGAGTGGCAGCCCCCTTGGACCGATAAATAAACAATATCTGCACTTATTTGGGTTGAAAACAAACAATTTAAAAAAGTAAAGGCATTTAAACATTCCGTTTACATCTCAAAACATCCAAGTAAACTGTTTGAGCAATAAAATCCATTAAATATTTTGATAACAAAACGATTACCAAAAGTTGGTGAAAACCAGAGCACCTGAAAACGTACGTTTTTGGTATAAAACGAAAACAAAAAACAAGAGTGAAAGCCGAAGCCTGCCTGTTAGGTTCTATGTAGCATGTTACGTACGCCGGTTAGGGCCGACGTGAGTCATCCGGGTAACACGGAAGAGAATCAAAAGTAGTCAATACGGCAGTGTCCTAGAAAATCAGGACTGGCAAGATTGCACAAAAATGTGACTATGACAGATGACACTGCCTAAACCAAATAAGGCCATGCAATCACCGGCAACCCAATACCGCTGATTTTGCTAAACAACCACATGTTGGAACAAAGGCGACATAAATGAAACTCCAGCCAATAGGTAAAAAGGGGGAATTGATGACACTAGCTGGGAACAATTTTGTGTTCCATTCCGGTGATTCCTGTGCGAAAATTGGCATAGTCTTTGGCATAAAAGACCCCGGTTTATCGGTACCAGGACAAGACAAAACCGAAAAACCATCGTGGAGATTCTTGTAACCGCGCCTCGTCTCTGATTTGGAAAAGCCTTTAACAGTTTTGAAACGTCAAGTTTGGAATTCGGCTGTTATACACTAGCTATCAACAAAAAAATGCCGAGGACTAGTGACTACAAGGACAATGGGCATGAAAAAATTTCAAAGTTGACGATAGCACTGCCAACGTAATCAACCCAATAGATGTTGTCGACCACAAGGACAAGATCGTGCAGGTCTACCGGGTACTACAACTCATATCAGGACTGCTGATCGCCATCCATTTCCTGAAAGGACACCGCACCTACAGGAAGGTGATCTAAGGACATCGCGACCATAGCCATAAAAAACTGGTCGTGCGACCAATGGTAACAGCCTGAAGGATGTGCCGGAACCTACACCAATAATGGAACTCATAAGCATTATAAAGTAAATAAAAAACCTTATTAAGTAAAAAGACCGACAAATAAAACATTAAAACAAAACCAAATAAATAAATTTATTAAAATTAACTCAAACAAAAATAAAATAGTTTCAGTGATGTTTAACGTCCAGTCCATCAAACTTACACTGGTGATTGTGTCGATCTGCATTCTGATGCCCGTGCTTGACCCATTAGTGCAGTATTTAGCCACGGTTCTTTTATATATTTGCGAATCCAATCCATATTTGAGCAGTAGATACTGACTCCATCCAACAACAAAGATATACACAGTCGTTTAATACCCATGCAAGTGTACACCCGAAAAGTGAAACAAAAGGAAAACGACACCATCGGCGAACGACCACATTCACTAATGCTATGTGCATATATGAATATATGTTAACCCAAATCCTACAGTCCAGGATTCGACCGGGAGATCTCGTCGTTGGACCTTTAAAGGGGTAAGCTCTACGGATCTTCGGAACCTGGATTCCTTACAACTAAGTATAAACATATATATATATATATATTCCTTTCCGTTTTTTTCGTTTCTCCATTTTACATCAACTTGTCAACGGTCAATGCGTACGTGCATCCATGCATACACACACACACGCGTGCCAACTCTTGCACATATTTCACCGCAAAAATTTGCCGCCCAAAAGTGAAATTGTGTGGTGAAAAATAAAAGGCCATTGTTCGCGCCAAGAGGACGCTTATTTTCGAGAGCCAGTGTGAAGCGCTAGCGGCTTCGAAATGTCCCGCTTCACGGAGTCCAGCGCTCTCGCACACTCTCTCCCTCTCTCTTCCTCCTGACTTCCAGTCCGCAAGACCTTTTCAAGCCGGTCTCCCAACTTATATTTTATGACATGTAGTTAGTTCTAATTCTCGACCAGCCGATGAAGGCGAATAAAGTTTAAACACATATTAATTCTGCCCAACCGATCTTATTTTCTACGTGTGATTTTGGGAATTCATCCTCGACCATTCTAATTTTGGATAATAATCTGCCCACTCCTTTTCATGGTCCTTCGAAGCCGGATCTAGCCTGATCCTTACCAGCTCAACTGATTTTTACACAAGATAAGCCCAAATCAATGTGTCTGTATAGCGGTCCCAGAATATAAGACGTTTATATGTGAGTTTTTGTAAGAAACTGATATTATTAGGAGCGGTCTCCGCTTTATATAGGTCCTAGCTTAGGAAGAAAACATCAAATCTTATTCTAGATATACATTCTTGAGTGCCATAGGGGTGAACACAGGATTCGTGGATCCCACGCAGCGATTCAAATTACATGTACATATTGTCAAGTGTTTTGTGAAGGCCCGTTTGGCCGCTATATTTAAAGATATGCTGAGATCCCACGCAGAGGATCGGTTTACATATTTGAGTTACGCTCAACCTGCTGCTATGTTTTAGAGCAGGGGTGGCCAAATGCTGCTTATGGCAGAGCAACTCACCAATACACACAATTAAAATTACAAATACATAGAAGAGAACGTTTTTTTTTTTATTTCAAGTTTCTGCACTGAAAAAAATTGCAGTGAATAAAAAATAAACAAAACGAAAAAAATAAGAAAACATTTTCATAATCTTATTTTCTTAAGAATTACATGATAAATTGTCAATAATTATATTAATTTTGGTCAAGAATAATTTTAAAAGGGCCTCCAAATGATTGTTAGCCGTGATCTATGCAGGGTTTTTATTTGTTTTAATATTGAAAACGCACTTTTGCAAACATAGGTAGAAATATATATAGAAATTAGTCTCTGCGATGTCAACCATCTGGTCTGCAACGAAAAGTACGACTGATTTCTTGCAATGTAGATTGTGCCAAGATCCAACAACAATTTACATTCGGATTAGCGAGTTAACGGTAAAGCCTATGGAAGTGTTGTTGCCCAGTTCAACGAAGGCGCGGAGAACGAAGAGAACACGATAAATTGTTAGTGTAGTCTGCTTTGTCAATGGAGTGAGCCGCACATGCATATGGCAATTGCTCTTCCTATAGCAAGAGCAATTACAAAACAAATGAGCTTGATGCGCAATGGCTTGGGCATCAATGTTTTAGAGTCATGCGCACATGCCCTAAGCAGCGCACAGCTGCATTGATTTGTTAAAGATAAATATATATTTATATATAATCGTGTTCATGTGTTAACATTCTGCCAAAGGTCGGCCAGATTTAGGGTATATTTTACATTAATATATTCTTTTCATAGTTGCGATAAAACATTTAGTGGACTGTATTTTATTCGATAAAATATTTTGTGCAACTAACATTTTACAACGGCCTCCTTTTTATGGCTATATATTTATTTTTTACAATTTCTTGTTTAATCATTTTTCTCTATTTATTCTTTAATTAACAATTTGTTTTTAATTTTATTAAATTGTTTCATCATTTAACAAGTTAATTTTAATAATTAAACACTTTGTATGGCTTGTAAATGCCTTCGTATTTTTCTTTTTGTTCAACATATATGGTTAATACAAATATTAATATTATTATTATTACCAACATTAACAATGTATGACCAATTTAATATTTCACTTTTCTTTATTTCTGCTGTGTGATAAATAATTAGTGTGCCTAAATGCTTGCTGATAACTTCGAAGTCTGGTATTATACCTATAATTGACAAATATTTTATTCTGAATACTGAGATATATATTTATTTTCGAGCAGTGCTAATTTTTGACCAAACCCCTTGTTTAGGTTAACTGACTTTCTCAATTTTGTTAATTCTCATTTAATCTGACTAATGGTATTAACATATTAATATTTAGTCGACCAGATTGATGTCAATAGAATTGTACTTTATCTTTGAATACCACACACATAAATGTTCCTTTTTAATTACCACACTAGTCCTATTTCTTTTCTTAATTCCCTCTAAGGAACAAGTTGAGCTGCCCTATCAGCATTGCTCTTGTGCCTTTTCCGATTAATTCTATTTTTTTTTTTTAATTATTTGGCACCCATTAATATTTCTAGTTTTCTCCTTTTCTTTTGGTTCGATAATTTGATTTGACCTTTTGATATATTTAAAAGTATTGTCGACCCTTGCTTTTCCTAAATAAGATTTTACCTCCGAAGTGAGGTCCTGCAGGGGGAATAAAAGAACGGTAACTTTTCTCATTTAAAGTTTTATTTGAAAATTCTTTTTCCTGAATATTTCTTTTGAATGATTTTGATTTGTGTTTATCCTTGAGAGTGATACCACCAAAATGTTGTTTGTTAATTGTTAATTGTTTTGATTGACTTCCTTACTTTGGATTATAATTATCCAGAAACAATCCACCCGAAATCCGTTTTTAGACCAAGAAGGCCGTTTATTTGAACCACTCCAGCCTGAAAAATGTGAGTGTACAGATCTGATACAATAATCAATTTAATAGGGCCTGGCATATTAAAGTCAGGATCCGCTAAATTATAACTCTTCCATTTGGGCTTGTCAACATCAATTTTGTTGACTGGAAGAGATTCCATTAATTTGGGAAGTACCATTGCTTCCACTTTTAAAACTTTTGCTTTTATTTAACAGAACTACTTTGTGCTTTGAGATGCACTTTCCTGTGGAAGATACTCCATTGATCTCAGTATGAGACCAAATTTTTGGTAATTTTAGAATCTTCGCAGATTCTTCTGAAATAAGTGTGCTTTGTGAACCACTGTCAACTAAAGCTCTAAAATTTTCAAATTTTCCTTTATAGGACTTTATTTGCTCTTTAGCTGTAGCTAATAATGAATTGTCCGACGTCAAACAAGTATTTACTTTTTCAATTCTTGTTATTGGTGTTATATTTGTTTGAGAAGAAACACGTCGGGTAGGTTGAGTATACAAGAAAGGGAATGAAGTTTTATTCGATACTTCTAGAGACTGCAAAACTAAACTATCGATATATATTACAAAGTAGAGATTACATTGTTCCAATAGTTTTAATACCCTTCCTCAATGTAAGCTTACATATTCTAATTTTATGCCAAACTTAACCTTTTAGTAAGCTCACAATGCTTTAGTTTCTGAAGGTTCTTCGTTATTATGTCTGCAATCATCTGATTTGTTGAAATTTACTTTAACATAATTTGCCCTTCCTTAATTACATCTCTTACAAAGTGGTATCTGATATCGATGTGTTTCGACCTCGAGTGATGTCCAGGATTCTTAGCCAATTGTTGAGCGCTTAAATTGTCGGTATGCATAACTGTTGATGTTTCAGACTCGCCGAAACCGATTTCCAATATAAGTCTTCTTAATGAAATCGCCTCCTTGCATGCGGATGATAACGCCATGTATTCCGCTTCCGTACTACTAAGAGCTACGCTGCGTTGCTTTTCAGATTTCCAAGATATCGGTCCTCCAGCTAGATAGAAAAGGTATCCTGTGTCTTTTATCGATGCTAAAATCTGAGTATGTGTTTTACTCCTGTCCAATGCTCAGTGTGGGGATTCTTGTTGCGCTGCGCCAGTTTAGAATGTAGAATGTCTGGCCTTGATGAAAGCGCCAACCACATCAGTTCACCTATGACCGCTTGATATGCCTTCTCGTTGACATTTTCGCATCCCTCTTTGTCGCATGTGATTTGGAATCCTGCATCCAGTGGAGTTGCAGCTGCTCTACTCTCCTTAATGCCGTGCCGCTGAAGCAGATTCTCAATATATTGCCTTTGACTCAGCATTATCTAGCCTAGTTCACCTTCTCGTTGAACTTCCATACCAAGAAACATGCGCAACTGATCGTGATCAACACATTTGAAAGATTGAGCTATTTTGCTTTTGGTGCTCATGAGATCACTTTTATCTTGGCAAGCTATGATAAGGTCGTCGACGTATACAAGAATAAGTGCAGGCTCGTTTTTACATGGATTAAAGCCAATGCTATTGTGAGGAGTTGTGTTTGAAACTCCCCACAAAGCAGTGTGCAGGAGATGCGCACTGCTAAGGGCAGCAAAATTTCTTCCTGCCCAGAGGGTACCTGGAGAAGCTGGCAGACCAGGTCAGGCAAAGGAAGCAGCGATACGGCGAAAGGTTTAAGGACTACATGGTCGAACTACAAACCCTAATGCGACCATTGCGGATGTCGAAAACAGAGATACTAGCAAGGATACTGGAAAACAGCACGCCAGCACTCCGCATATTCATGCGTCCCTACGAATGCAGAGACCTCGATGCCGCCATGGCACTAGCGGACGAATTCGAAGAACTCGACCAGCAGAGAGAGGAATTCGAGAGGGAAAACGCTGCACTCAGGGTCAGGTCCCACCAACCGCTAAGGACAGACTAGAGTGCGGTATGCAGAAGATGCCACGACGAGGGAGAGCACGCGAGAGAAAATGTGCAGTCCGGTCGGAGACCAGCGATGCCCCAAAGGGAAGTGGTGCAGAACCCAGCACAGGCCTGCCGAAGGTGCGGAGGGCAAGACCACTGGGCGAGAGAATGCCGGAATCAGCGGATAACATTCTGCTGGGTATGCGGAAGGATAGGAAGAAGGACGGTAGACTGCTGCCAACCGTCGGGAAACGCCCAGCGATCCCAGCCTGTGAGAGGCCAGCAGGGATCGCACGGCTCCGCCTCGCAAAATTAGTGGGCAACTTAACAGCCGAGGAGACACAGCTGACCGCAACGGTGCTGATAGGAGGAGTCCAGGCCAGAGCAACGGTGGACACGGGAGCCACGGCCAGCTTCATAAGCGAAACGTTGGCGGTCACAATACAAAGAGCCGGAACAAGGGAGCCCATTAAACGACAAGTTCACATGGCAGACGGAAGCCGAGTTCAGATGACAGTACAGATCGGACTCGGAACAGAAACGGTGACAAAACAACTGCTAATACTCCCAGGAATAATCGACGCGCTGGTTTTGGGTTGGAATTTTCTCACCAACATCGGCGCAGAAGTGAAGTGCGCAGGACACAAGGTGGCGATACCAGCGAGGAGACGGAACAATGGATGGCTAGACGAGAGATTGTCCGTCGCCGTCGTCGAAAGGCCTCAGCAAGCCAGTGAAAGTGAAGAGGAGAAATTCCTGGAGGCAGAGTTGGCCGAATTCAGGCAGATGAAAGGACCGTCAAACGTAGCCGTACACAGCATCACGATGAAGGACGACAAACCGATCAAGCAGAGGTACTACCCGAAGAATCCGAAAGTACAAGGAGAAATCAATGCCAAGGTGGATGAGTTGCTGCAAATGGGATGCATCGAGCATTCCAAGAGTCCGTATAGCTCCCCCATAGCTATGGTGAGAAAGAAGACCGGCAAGTGGAGATTATGCTTCGATTTTAGGCAGATCAATGCAAAATCCATAAAGGACGCATACCCCATGCCCAGGATAAGCTTCATCTTGGACCAACTAAGGGAAGCACGATACATCAGCAGTCTTGATCTCAAGGATGGATACTGGCAAATTCCCCTAGAGGAACGGAGCAGGCAATTCACAGCGTTCACAGTGTCGGGCAAAGGTCTGTTCCAATGGAAAGTGATGCCGTTTGGACTGCACTCGGCATCAACCACATTCCAACGAGCACTGGACAAAGTAATAGGGCCCGAAATGTCACCACATGCATTTGCGTATCAAGATAATATCGTAGTGATCGGAAGAACAAAGGAGGAACATATAAGGAACCTGAAGGAAGTCTTTCGGCGACTGAAGGAATCAAACCTGCGGATTAACGCGGAAAAGTGCCAGTTTTTCCAAAAGGAACTGCTCTATCTGGGACTCCGAATAACGAAACAAGGAATCGGCACGGACCCGGACAAGGTAGCAGCAATCGCAGAACTAAAACCGCCATCAACTGTGAGAGAACTCAGGCAATACCTGGGGGTGGCGTCGTGGTACAGGAGATTCGTCCCAGACTTCGCAAAAATCGTAATGCCCTAAAACGAATTGCTGCGCAAGGGCACGAAATGGGAATGGTCCCAGAAACACCAAGACGCGTTCGAAGAAGTCAAAGCGAAGCTGGTTGCAGACCCAATCCTGGCATGTCCAGATTTTGGAGAGATGTTCGTGCTGCAGACGGATGCTAGCGACTACGGGATAGGAGCAATCCTCACGCAGAACACAAAGGAAGGAGAAAAGGTTATATCTTACTCCAGTAGAACGCTAAACGGGGCCGAGAAGAACTACTCGACCACGGAAAAGGAGTGTTTGGCGATAGTATGGGCCGTACGCAAGCTGCGACCATACCTGGAGGGGTACCATTTTAAAGTTATCACAGACCACATGGCTTTAAAATGGTTAAACAGCATAGAAAGCCCTTCAGGCCGAATATCGAGATGGGCCTTGGAACTACAGCAGTATGATTTTGAGATAGCATACAGAAAAGGCCAGCTAAACGTGGTGGCAGACGCTCTATCCAGGCAACCACTACCTGAGACTATTCGCCAAGTGAAGGATACGACCACATCGTCGAATGAGCCGTGCCCATGGATCAAGGAAATGGTAGAGAAAATTAAGAGAGATCCACAGAAGTTTCCCGACTATATGCTGGAGGGATCAACTGTGTACAGGCACATTCCACATCGAGCTGGAAGCGAAGACGTCGTCGCGTGGAAATTATGCGTGCCCCAAGGACTAAGGGAGAGTGTGCTACAGGAAAACCACGACTCGCCGGCGGCTGGACATGTGGGAACAAGGAAAACGATAGCCAGAATAGCAGCAAGGTATTACTGGCCAGGGATGCAGAGGACACGAGATTGTACGTCAGGAAATGCGAAAGTTGCATGAAGTACAAGCCAAACCAGCTGCAGGCAGCAGGAAAAATGCTCACGCAAGTGCCAGAAGAACCCTGGGCTACAGTGTGCGCCGATTTTGTGGGACCGCTGCCGAGATCAAAGCACGGGAACCAGATGCTGCTAGTACTGATCGACCTATTCTCCAAATGGACAGAGCTGGTCCCCATGAGGGCAGCCACGGCAGAATCCCTGCGAAAGGCATTCAGAGAACGAATTATATCAAGATTCGGAGCACCAAAGGTAGTGATAACGGACAACGGGGTACAATTTGCGAGCAAAGCTTTCAACAGATTTCTGAAGGAAATGGGAATCCGCCATCAGTATACGGCCCCATACACTCCACAAGAAAATCCAACCGAGAGAGCGAACCGAACGGTCAAAACAATGATTGCCCAATTCGCCGGAGATGACCAGAGGTGCTGGGACGAAAAGTGGCCAGAGATTATGCTAGCCGTTAATACGAGCATATCGGACTCCACCGGGTACTCGCCGGCGTTCCTAACGCAAGTACGCGAACCCAGACTGCCAAGCGCCTTGTACGATAAGGAGACACTGGGCACGGGACGAAAAGCAGAGACGCCCGATGAAATGCCCGAAAGTTGAAGGAAATCTTCGAGATTGTCCGAAGGAACTTGGAAAAGGCGGCGCAGGACCAGGCCAGGTACTACAACCTGAGAAGGGGGCCTTGGAATCCAAGAGTCGGAGACACGGTGTGGGTAAGAGAGCACCACTTATCGAAGGCCGTGGAAGGATTCGCTGCGAAATTGGCACCCAAGTACGACGGACCATTCAGTCGCCAGTCATCTGCGTCGTACAGCACGAAGTCTCTAAGAAGGAAAAGGTAGTACACATAAGTCAGATAAAGCCACAGAATATAGAAGAAGGGGTCGAGGATGTTACGGCCAGGGCAGAGGACTCCGACACTCGAGTCAACAACGCGGCACAGCGAGGAATCAGCAGGGCGCGCGAGGACAACGATCAGGATGATCCAGTATAAGGGAAGAGAGCAAGAAGACAAGGAAAGTTAACGGAAAACGGAAATTAAACAACAGCCACGGAAAAAGAAAGGAAACAAATGACTTGCAATGGAGGCAATTGCCTGTTGCATCCGAAGAAGGGAGGAGGACGATACGGAGTATCGTTGCACAGCGCGACCCGAGAGGGGCAGCATCAGCCACAGCCATAGGCGAGAGGGGGCGCAGCGCTGCAAGGCCTGCCCTCCAGCTAACGGCGTCCCGCTGGTGTTGTCGCTCTCTAGCCGGGGGCACCGGCGACGAAGGAAAAGGATGCGTCGAGTCAGGACGCAGCCGCTGTTGCGACGGTCACAGACGCAGTTGCTGTAAGGCCAGGCGCACACTAGCGGCTGAAAGCGGAACTTATTGCTGAGCTTATTAAGCTCGAAAAAACAAACACTCTGTTTGCTTGAAAGTGCGCACACTGAAAGCTTAGCTGAGCTGATCAGCTTTCTGTTAAGTTCAGCTCTGCTTGATCGATCAAACCAGTTTGATTTATTCAGCAGCTGACGAGCGGACTTATTTGTTGTGCGAAATGGACTGCGAAAGTTTAATCGGTGAAATTATCCAAAACCCAGCCGTGTGGGATAAAAAAAATAAGAACTATTCAAATAGGCTGGTGGTGGACAAAATATGGGAAAACATCGCAAATAACTTAAAAGCACCGAGTAAGTATAAATTTAAATATAACGGAGCATGCTAGAAATTTACGCCGCACAGTGGCATATCTTCGCAAAACACGTTGCTAAATTAATAACTTTTGACCTATTTATGTTATCTACATGATACATTTTTACATTTTTAACATGATCTGCATATATGCAACATTTTTTTGACATTACATTTTTTAAGTTACGCCCACTAAAAGGGGCGTATTTAATTTAACAAATTAAAACTTCAGATTTTTTATTGAAAAAGATCAAATTCTTTAGAATGAATGATAATAAAAACATAAAATGATTAATTATAGGAATGCTTTTTTTTTGTGTTTGCTGAAACGAAATCCGACATTTGCAACGAGTTTTCGAAAAACGAGCCACTGTGCGCCGATGGTCGGTGGCGGCGTATATGTATGTATGTATGTGTATAAATTTGTGAATAAAGGTACAGCCAAGCCCATAGCCAACATAATACATTTGTTTTTTTAGTTGCCAACGAGAAAGACAGTTTGAGCAGCAACAACTTTTGCAATTCTTCTTTCACCATGAAATTCCGTAAGATTTTTTTTGGCGTAGGGATTAGAATGCATTTTGTTTTTGCTTTCATTTTACTTATGCACTTGAAAATAATTGCAATTGACAAAGCTTGCAGTTGGTTTTCTCTATTACACTGGGAAAAATAATAGAAGCAACCAATATGTTGGTCTTTAGAGCTTAATTATTAATATTTCGTGAAACTTAAACATAGCAATAGTACTACATATTATTTGTTATTCAAACTACTTTATTTAAGGTTTTGATTTTATAAAAATATCTGCTAAGATAACAAAGCTATATAGCAGATACCAATAACTTGCCTTGGAACTAAAAATAAAAGCCCTCTACATTTTCGTTAAACTAAGCTCCGAACCCAAACATTTGGGTTGGTTCTATTATTTTTTCCAAGATCTTACATACCCATTATATTTCTGCTTCATATTTACTAGAAGTATTATAAGTTTTATTATAAAAATAAAAAAATAAAAGTTATTTTTAATTTTTAATATACAAATCAATTTTAACTCTTAAAAATTATTTTTATAAGAAAAATCAAAGTATAACTGTTTTTATTTTTTATTTAAGATATTGAATATAATTATTATTCTTGATTTTTATTTTTAAAGTCAATTGATTTTTATAGTAAAAATAAAAAAACTAGGGTTATTTAAAAGTTATTTAAAATAAAAGTAATTTTTGTAATTTTTATTATAAAAATAATTTTTAAGAGTTAAAATTGATTTGTATATTAAAAATTAAAAATAACTTTTATTTTTTTATTTTTATTTGAAATAATATTTTTACTTTTAGTTTTAAAACCTTTTTGAGAGTTAAAAGTTGATAAATATTTAATAATATAAAAAAAAAGATTATTCTATTTTTAAGTGCCATTTGTGTATTTTTCCCGGACTGCCCAGACGATTTTAAGACATTTGAATTTTACTTAATCATAGCTCTTATTTACGATCCCTGTTTACTACACACTTTATTTAATAAAATTCACTAAATATGGGATAACAAATTTTTTTTATTGAAATAAAGTTGAATTATAGAAATACTACACATAAGTAATAGGAAACATAAATGATACAAAATTGTCCAATATTTTAATATTTAATACATTTTAAAGTAAATAAAATTAAATTAATTAAAATAATCTAAAAATATTTCTCTTATCTCTAGGGCTTCATTTCCCGATCTATTATGGTTTCTACCAATACTATTTTCTGTTGACATTTCTTGTTCTATGTCAAATGTATAGAGGTAATCTCTTATCCCCTCTTTGTCAATAATAATGTTGTGTAGCAGGCACATCGTTTTTATAAATAGTACTGCTGTCGAAGGATTTACGTCGATTTCACGTTTCAATATTCGCCACTTTTCGGTTAGTATCCCAAAAGCGCAATCTATACAACGCCTGGCAGATGAGAGCCTTTCATTAAAAATGGTTTTTCTTTCATTCAACGACCTTCTTGGAAACGGCCTCATTAAATAATTGGTCAATGGGTAGGCTTCATCGCCTACGAAAACATAGGGTGCTGCGATATTTGAAAATGGCAAATTCTTTGAAGCAGGTATATCTATCAATTTATTTTTATTGCTCTTTGAAATTTAGAAGCAGCAAAAATCCCGCCATCACTTTGACTGCCTTTAAAGCCAACTTCAATAAATAAGAATTTGCAATTCGCATCAGCAACACCCTGCAAAACAACAGAAAAGAATTTCTTGTAATTAAAATAATCTGAACCGGAACTCTTGGGGCATTTAATGCGAACATGTTTGCCATCAATTGCACCAATACAATTCGGGAAATGACATTTTTCAAAAAAGTCGTTAGCCACGTTCAAAAAGGTTCTGGTGGTCGGTATTGCCAAGTGTTCTCCTTGAAAACTTGAAAAAATTGTTAGGCACACTTCTGGTATTATTTTTCTTAGTGTACTTTCTGCGATTCGAAAGCTGAATGACATCGCTCTAAATGACATTCCACTTGCCAGATATCTGTAAAATATAATTAATATTTAACAATTTCAGAAAACGATTGCAAGAAAAAATTTAAATATTTAAAGGACGAATACAGGAAGGCGCTGCGGAAGGTCCCCCAACCTGCATCAGGGTCTGCAGCAGAGACTCACGTTTCAAAATTTAAATATTTTGAAATGATGAGTTTTTTGAGGGACGATTCTGCTCTGACAGGAGAGAGCAATATTGATTATATATTTGACGATATAACAATAATTGACGACCCCAATTTGATCTCGACATATACCGAATCGTTCGAGGATGCAGCCTCAGTCAGCGCAAAAACCTCAAAAACTCAACACAACTCGAAACAACAAAATAATAAGCGGGCTGCAAACATAGATGAAGAATATTTAGAAATCGAAAGAAAAAAAAATAAACTTTTAGAAAATGATATTGAAAGCTCTGAAAAAGATTCGGACGATTTATTATTTTTTAAAAGTTTGTTGCCATTTATAAAGGATTTTCCACCTATCAGAAAACTAGAATTTAGGTCCAACTTGATTCAAAAAATTATTGACATAAAAAGAGAGGAGGAGATATTTAATATAAATTAAGATGCAAAAAAAAAATTCTTATATAATTAATATTAATTTAATTACACTGACATTAACATATATTAATTAAAAAACACTTATATACACTACACATGTAAATACTCTATATAATAAATACTCTATAAAATATAATCCATATTAATTAAAACCCACATATATAATAAATATTAATTTAATTACATTCACCTATTCATATATAAATTACATTCACATTTACTATATTATAAAAAAAAAAAACACATATAAATTAAATATTAATTTAATTACTTTCACCTATTCATATATTTATCACATTCACATATACTATTGTATATTAATTAAAACACACATATGTAAATAATAAATATTAATCACAATCACATATATCCCTTTACATGGCAACAAATCCGATTTTCACGATTTTCATTGCATTAGGTAGACAAATTTAAATAAAAAATACACTTTTTTTTTTGTATTTTTTCTTTTATGCCATCAAGAATATAGTCGAATGTATTTATACTCATTCTCGAATATTGATAAAATTTTTCAGGAAATTCGCGCATTTGCATATACAAATGATGGAATTCCCCCAATACCTCTCTCTCTTTGTATATCTCATGCACCCAAAATTGCCGCTTTTTCTTTTGCACTCTCCTTTTTAATTTACTATTCTCACAAAGTAACATTCGCCGCAGCCGCTTTGACACCATTCTGATTGACTTCCAAATTGCAAATTATATTGATCAGCATCAGCATCATCTTAAGTGTAAGCTTTCGGTGTGCGCGAGAAAAAAAGCTCAGCTCGCTGATAAGATCTGAAATAATAAGCTCGCTTATAATCTCAGCAATAAGTTCCTCTTTCAGCCGCTAGTGTGCGCTTGGCCTTAGGGTGGCCACGGACGCGAGAGCTATTATGGCGCCCGGGACGCAGCTGCTGTGGTGGAGTCGACGGACGCGACCGCCGGCGCACGGACCAGGCAGGACTCCGGTGATCGGCAACAACAAAAACCAAAAGAGCCGGTAACGGCAAAAGAAGAAGACGCAAACCGGAGGGCAAGGGAGGAGATACGTACCAGCGGGCAATTCGCGATCCCGGCCCCAGGAATCGGCATCGGCGACCTGGATCTGTGAAGGCCGGCACAAGCGAAGATCCAGAGGAATGCTGACGAGGGGCTGCAGCAGGCGCCACCTCAATCCCGCGGTCGGTGCCGCTGCCGTCGTCGTCGCAGCGCTGCTCGGCGGCTGCCGGACATCGGGTATTCCACTGCAATCCCGCGGGCGTTACCTCTGCCACCGCAGGCGCAGCGCTGTCCAGCCGCTGCCCGGCCGTTGCCGGGCAGGTGATCTCCCAGCGTTCCAGGGCCTATGAGGCCTAGCGGAGGGTAAAACATCTCCAACGTTCACCAAAAATGCAATTTCAATCGCCGGCAGTGGTGGGGAAAAATGCGCAGATCGGTAGGAAGATATCGATAGCGAACTATCGATAGCGATCTTCCGCGATGTGCACACTCAAATCTGGTATTTTCAGTGTTGAATAACTCCGTGCACTGGAAAATACCAGAAATGATCGATAGCAGTGTGACCAGGAGAAAAATGGTATTTAAATACCAGCGCAACGGAAAATATACCGCGGAGGAAAGCGGGAGTTTTAAAAAATTTGAGAAGCCGAGTATAGAGATCGATCCCCGAAGGATGTAGCAGTCTTTTGCGTTTCCGAAGGAAGGGGAGAGTGTGAGGAGTTGTGTTTGAAACTCCCCACAATGCAGTGTGCAGGAGATGCGCACTGCTAAGGGCAGCAGCGCTGTTAATAACAGCGGCAGCAGCAGCAGAGGAGAGGGGCAGGGAGTTGCGAGGCCGCCAAAAGGAGACGCTGCTAGTATAGCGGGACTCTGGCGGACCTTGGACTCAGTGGCGTGATCGCCGGCCGTGGACTTTGGCCGGCAAAGAGGAGACGCCGCTAAAATAGCGGGACTCGGGAGAACTTTGGACCCGGTCACGCGATGTGCACCGGACTTTGGACCGGGTGGCGTGACCGACGCCGGCAAGGATAACGGTACTGGCGGAGCCTATAAAAGGCAGAGGACGCCTGCGCACAAGGATCAGTACGTGTGCGAGATTTAGAGCGAGTGCGTCAAGGAAGAGAAGTTAAACCCAGTCCGCGAGTCAGATCGAGATTGCAAAGTCAAGACGTTTGGGAGCTTGAAGTGGCAAGCTTTCCAGACTGAGGCTAGAAAGCTGAGATCAGTCGCGTGCAGAGATTGCGAAAGGAGTCAAGGAGTCTACAGCTGAAGGAACAGCGAGGTCCTGCAGCGAGGACCAACGGGAAAAATCAACGGTCGAGTGGAAGCAAGTTGTGGGAGTTGCGCGCGTGGCTAGGCTTTGCCGGGCGATACACCGTGTCGACGATATCCCAGGCCAAGGTGCCGAGCGGGCGATAAGGGTGGCTAGGCTTTGCCGGGCGATACATCCTGCTAGCTCGGTACTTGAAGCTGCAAAGTGGGCGTTCGGGGTGGCTAGGCTTTGGCTGGGCGATACACCCTGCTAGCTTCGGCAACAAGGCAACCAGGCGATCGGCGAGGAAGGCGTGCAGCCGCACCCGTTAGGAGCAGGACGCAGCAGAATTTGTGTGAACAACAAAATTGAAGTGCAATAAAGGCCGTAATAGTAAATTAACCCGAAAGCGTTCTCTCTGGGCGGGCAATCACGCATAATACAAATTTGGTGGGACGAGCACACGATCTCGGCTGAGCTAGCCGCACGCAATCGTTGCGAGCTATTTACAGTTACATTCTCTGCCAGACTGTTTAAGGCCACAAATTGCCTTCTTTAACAAGAGCACGCCGTCCGCATGATCTTTGGCTAGAAATCGCTATTCAGATAAGCTGTACAGACATCCATCTGGTGCAAATACAATTTTAACTGTGCAGCCAGGGCAAGTATGAAACGAATTCTTTCCATTCGACAGACAGGTGAAAAAGTGTCAAAGTAATTAATTCCATACTGCTGCGAGCAACCCTTGGCTACTAGTCGTGCCTTATATCGCTGTACTTGTCCGTTGGTATCCCTCTTCACAGTGAAAGCCCATTTGCAGCCAATAACGCGTTCTGTGTTAGGATGATCTACTATCTGCCATGTATGGTTGTTCATAAGAGCCTCGTACTCTCGATTCTTTGCTTCCAACCATAATTCTGAATCTGGACATCTAATTGCTTCCTCGTAGCTTACCGGAATATACACGTCGCTGTTGATTGCTGCTCCTAGGACATTGTATTGCTTCCGTGGGCGTCCAGGTTTGCCCGTGCGTATTAGTTTAGGTCTGCCAGGACCCACTTTGGTTCCATCCTGCGCGTTGTCCTCATCCTCTCCGGTGTCCACGTCATCTGCACTGATGAACTCGTCGCTGCTGTGACCATTTTTTATGCCGACCTTGTCTTGATCGTATGAGCTTTCATCGTCGGAATTACCGTATCCGTACAAATTGGGGTTGACATTGCCATCTGAGCTTCCATCGTTGCTGCAGTTGTCCCTCTCATCCTCCAATTGGCCGTCTGAAACACCACCGCCTTGTGGTAGGTCAAACAACACGTATCCAGCATCCTTCGACACGTAATCAGCTCTCTCATCGAAAAGCACATCCCTCTTTTCGATAACTTGTCCAGTGCTAGGATCGTAGAGCCTGTAGCCTTTGGCTGTTCGAGAATATCCGACCATTCGATATTCTTTTAATTTTTGTTGGAATTTGCTGCTTGTGTGACCCTTATCCAGTGCAACTGCGAACGAACCAAAAACTTTAAAATGAGATATTGATGGTTTTTTACCGTTCCACGCTTCCATCGGCGTCATATCTCTCAGCGCGTTCGTAGGCGCTCTGTTCCGCAAATACACGGCTCTGTATAAAGCTTCTCCCCATAAGGACTCCACTAGGCCAGATTGCGTCAGCAAGCATCGGGCCATCTCGACCAACGTACGGTTAGCTCGCTCAGCTACTCCGTTTTGTTGTGGGGTGTACGGGATTGTCAACTGCCGCCTGATCCCATTCGCCTTCAGGAAATTGTCAAAGGTTGCGTTTACAAATTCCTTTCCGTTGTCACTGCGTATGCATTTGAGAAGCTTTCCAGTTTGCCTCTCAACAAGTTCCTTAAATTCCACAAACTTTGAGAAAACCTCGTCTTTGCCTTTCAGAAAGTAAACAAAGATGCGTCGTGACTTGTCATCGATGAACGTAAGAAAATATCGATTGCCACCAATTGATCTTGAACTAAAAGGTCCGCATACATCGGTATGAACTAGTTCCAAAATCTCACTAGCTTTGCTTTCAGTTTTGTGTGGAAATGGCTGAACATGTATTTTGCTCAACATACAGGTTTTACAGGATGTATTCTTTGGTAAATTACAACTCTCTATTCCTCGAACCATTTTCTTTTTAACGATATCAGCCAGGCTTCGATAATTTATGTGACCGTATCGCATATGCCACAAAATCCCATCGGCACTGGAAATAGCAAAACACTGATTCAACTTTCCTTCGAATGTATATAGATTTCCAGTTTTGTTTACTTGAAATATACACTCTCCGTTCTGGATAATCTTTGCATGCCTTCCGTTAAAATGCACCAAATTGCCTTTCGAAACGGTTTGACTTACGGATATGAAGTTTCCCTTCATCGTGGGAACAAATAGTACGTCCCTCAGCACAAGATTCTATCGATCTGTGATTAGCTTGACCACACCTTTTCCCTTCGCATGCAGAAATCCGTCTCCTGTCAATCCAATTGACTCGGTGTGCTTCTCCAGGGTTGAGATCATATTTTCATCACAGCACATGTGGCTCGTAGCTCCGCTATCCAAGCACCATTTTGTGCGACCAAAACCGTCTTCGTCTAGGGCTCCCAATAAGCTGCACTGCTTTTGAACAATTGGAGTCTGCTTATTCTTCTGAGATCGATCTGAGATCAGTTATAGCATGTGACATTCTTCCAAGCCTTTTGGGAAATTGGCTTTGTATTGCCTTGTATTGCCACAAAAGCCTGTGCGCGCATGTCGCTCGATCCAGATTGAGACCTTCTCTCTCCCTCTTCCTTGACTTTGATTTGCAGTACCTCGAACTCCGACTGTGTGTCGCGCGTCTCGATTGCAACCACGAAATTCTCGTACTCCTTGATTAGACTCGATAGTAGGATTAAAGCTCGAAGCTTCTCACTTATGTCAATTCCCACCGACGTTCCAACACTTCGCTGAACGCATTTAAGTGACTGGAAACATTTTGGCCGTCCTCCATCTTTAAACTTAGCAACGTCTTGTAGAGCGATACTTTCCTGACTGGCCCACTCGGTCGATGTGTCTCCTTTAATTTTGTCCAAGCCTCAAACGATGTATCACACGTTTTTATGTAAGTCAGCTGCGAAGTTTTAACGCTGAGGGTAATCATGGCAAGAGCCTTACTGTCTCGGCTTGCCCAATTCGAATTTTCGCCAGCATCTTCCTCCTTTAACTCGCCTGACGCCACGTCCCATAGGTCCGCGTGTACCAGTACGCTCCTCATCTGTATATGCCAAGAATCATAATTCTTTTCTTCCAGTTTGTCAATTTGGTATAGCGCACTTATGCTGAAGCCTTCTAAGTAGCGATCTGATTCCAATTCCACTGCTTGCACTCGTAATGGAAGAGCCTATTTCACAACTTCTCGAAATTTCTTTACTCAAAAACCGTGTGGCCCATACATGTGTATGTGTGTGTGCCCTGGGCCCATAACCTATTGGTGTTATATTTGTTTGAGTAGAAACACGTCCGGTAGGTTGAGTATACAAGAAAAGGAATGAAGTTTTATTCGATACTTCTAGAGACTGCAAAACTAAACTATCGATACATATTACAAAGTAGAGATTACATTGTTACTATAGTTTTAATACTCGAAATATGTGTAGCATGCTATTGTGATTTCCCCTACAATGATCACATGAAATCTCGCTACTGCACCTTTGTGTATATGAGTGTGTCAAACATTTAAAAGACAACCCTGCCCGTTTAGCTTTTTCCATCCCTTCGGATGGACTTAAAGCTCTAAATACGTAGCATTGGAATACATTGTGTCCCAAACCTTTGCATATGGGACAACAGCTGTTTGAATATTCTTTATTGATTACAATTTTTTCAATTGGATTTTCAACCTCAACTGAGCTTAACGAACTAAGCCGTTGCTCTAAAAACTATACAACGTCGGACAATAATTGGACCTCTTTGGTCTTTTTAATATGGCTTTCATATAATTGAAGAGCCTCTTTATTAAATTATCTCCAAATAATTTGTGTAAATATTATATCTATCTTATCAGAAAGTTGTGCCTTTAATTTAATCATGTGAATTGACTCATTTATTGTGTCAATAAAACACTTAATTGCCTATGTTTGGTTATGCCATCCCGAAGTATTGGCCCAGCAGCAGCCGAATATTGCACGCATAGTTATCTGCATTTATCTATGCACAACCTCGGCCGTTGCCCTAAGCACAGCTTCGGCCGCCTATTTTGCCGAAGCTATCGGTCAGTTGTCATTCGATCGTTCAATACGGGAGATCAATTCGGGCGCAGCATAGTTGTTGTTCGCTTATCTTACTTATCGGGCGCAGCATAGTTGTTGTTTTCTTACTCATTAATTCGAGCGCAGCCAGTATTGCTGTCCGCTAATCTTGCTCAGGCATAGTTGCCTAGTTGTACATAACTTTACATATATGTTTTTGTGTATTAATAACTAATACAAATTTTAGTTTTCTGCAGCGATCGTTATCTGCATTTTTTGCATTCCTCTTTGTGTTTTATCCGTTACGCCGAAATTACAGCTCGACGGCTTAAGCTCCCTAACTCTCGCTCTCTTGCTCTCTCTAAGTGCACGTAACTACTCTTATTTTCTCTTAACTTCTGACTGGTACAGTGGTAAGTCGCTATAATGTCTTCTAATGTTGTCTGTGTAATAAAAACCTGCAAGAAAGTAATTTCTGCAGAGGATCCTACTATTGGCTGCTGGCTGTGTGACAATGTCGTGCACGCCAAGTGCATTGAACGCACAGGCCGGCTGTCTGATAATTTTGCCAAAAATATTGGATTGCGCTACTGCTGTGAGGCTTGTCGCGATGCTGAAAGGAATATGATGTCATTTATGCGGCAAACCAAAAATGGTTTTAAGGAGCTTCTTGTTAGTTTTCGTAAAACTAATGAGGTGCTCCTGGCGCTGGACTCCCTCCGAATGTGCCGCGGGAGGGGCAGCGCCTCCAATTATATCCGTCGTGTCCGCTGAGGCGTCACAATCAATGACCTCACAGAACCCCACCCAGAAAACTCCCCAGGGTATCAGGCCTGGAATACCGGCCGATATTGGTACTACAAATGTAGTACCGAAAGCCCTAATAGCTATTCCACCTACGAAACAGATATTTGTTTCGCGGCTTTCCCCTTATCAAACATCTGAGGATGTTAGTACCTATATCCTAGGTCGCACTAAAGCCGATAAATCCAAAATTAAGGTGGAAAAATTCAAATTTTCGTATGCTAGGGATATTTCATCTTTCAAAATAAATGTCCCTGACGAACTTTTTAACACAATATGCTCTGCTGCCTTCTGGCCTAAGTATGTTGTTGTTAAGGAGTACGAAGCTAAGAAAAAGAAAAAACGGCCTGTAGGGGTTAGTTTACCCAGGCCGGACAAAACCGCTGTGCCATCTACGTCCTCCGCTTCAAAAAACTAACCAATTCTCTTCTTCTATCCTATCAGAATGCAAGAGGCTTACGTAGTAAGCTTCCCAAATTGTATTCTGATAGTCTTTCATTTGCATCCCAGGTGATTGTGCTCACAGAAACCTGGTTAAAGCCGGAGATTCTAAGCTCCGAAGTTTTTCCAGCTGTGTACACAACGTAGGCTAGATCGGCCTTCCAGGCGAGGGAGCGGTGTCCTCATTGCGGTTGACTCAAACCTCACGTCTGAAGTATTAGCTTTCGAGGAATGCAACGATGTTGAATTCCTTTGTGTAAAGCTATCATTTAATGGTTGTTTTATTTTTATAACATGTTCCTACATTTCTCCCTTGTCGGAACTTCCTACTTATTGGAACCACCTTTCCGCTATTGAGGCGGTCTCCAATAGACTTTCGGATAGGGACCACTTAGTAGTTCTAGGGGATTTTAACATTCCTGGGGCTATTTGGTCCACAAATGAATCCTCAAATACCCTTTTGACTACAGCACGTCACGACTTTATTGATGGCTTGTTTGACATTTCGCTGTCTCAAATCAACCATGTACGAAATTCCTTAGATCGTTTGCTAGACCTCTGATTTGTCTCTGATCCGGCAAGAGTCAGTTTGGTTAGGGTCCCGCCCTTGACGCTACCCGAAGATCCATACCATCCTACTTTCGATGTGACTATCGATATTGGGACTGCTATGGAGAATAAGTCTGATCGGCCAGATAAGAAAATTCACTGCTTTCGCAAGTCGAATTTTCGACGGCTGAATAATTATACCCTTGCAGAGGGTATTATAATTTTGCCATGATATTTGCAACGCAGTGAAGGAGGCATCTTAGACCCCATAAAGTATATATATTCTTGATCAGCATCACCAGCCGAGTCGATCTAGCCATGTCCGTCTGTCTGTCTGTCCGTCTGTCTTTCGGTTTCTACGCGAACTAGTCTCTCAGTTTTTGAGCTATCGGGCTGAAATTTTCAGCATAGTCTTATTTTTTTAGCACGCAGTATATATGTCGGAAAGGCCGAAATCGGACCAGTATATCCTATAGCTGCCATAGGAATGATGGCGAAATTAATGTACAAAAATTTTTTATTTCTCTGTTTTTCAACGAATTTCTATAAATTTCGAGATATAGTCGTTTTTTATAGTTCTAGAATTATGGTTTTAATTTCATTAAGATCGGACAACTATATCATATAGCTGCCATAGAAGGGATCGGTCGATTTATATGAAAATGTAAAATTCTACATGTAAAATGTAAAATTTACAAAATTTACATAATTAGACATTTATTTTTACATAACCAAAATGGATCGATTTTCAATGATCCAATTGCTGACTGCAAGGGTATATAAACTTCGGTTTACCGAAGTTAGCTTTCTTTCTCGTTTTATATCTGAATTTGATTGGTCCGATCTCTACATGTGCACTGACATTTACCGAATGTGTTCCGTTATACTATCCGTCAATCTCCAATAAGCCTCCCTGGTTTAGTAAAGAGTTGACTCGCCACAAAAATGTCAAGTCCAATCTCTATTCTAAATTTAAACGCAACGGTTCTCAAGCTGTTCATTCTCGCTATTTAGCGGCTCGGTCAAAGTTTACCGTGCTTAACGCGCAGTGTTACAAAAACTATTTGACTCGTTGTAGGATTCAGCTTGCGCAGCACCCAAAACAGTTTTATAATTTTGTCAACACTAAACGTAAGCCTATTACACATCCTTCCTCGCTTTCATTTGAAAATACGACAGCAAACAATGATCAGGCAATCGCCGATCTTTTTGCTCAGTTTTTTCAAAATACTTATTCTCCGTTATCCGATTCAAACCAAACCTATTCTTATAGCATGCCCAAATCAAACCTATTCTTTAGTCCGAGGTTAAACGAAAGCTCCCTTCTTTTGGATCTTCAACGTGTCAAGCCGGTTTATTCGCCAGGTCCCGACGGAATACCAGGCTGTGTGCTTAGGTATTGTGCCGAGTCCCTGTGCAGTCCCCTTCTAAAATTGTTTACCTTAACCTTAGAGACTTCCCAATTTCCAATTATTTGGAAGGAATCATTCGTGATTCCTCTTCACAAAAAAGGTAGCAAAGGTCAGCCATAGATATATTTAAGAATAAGGGAATTTTTTTTTATCCACGATGGTGAGTACCAGCTGGATATACAAATTAAACAGGGAAGAATTACTGGCGTATAGCCAGGAGTTCGGCCTTGAATTGGTGTGGGATGGTCGGACGCAGGACAACGAACTGTTTCTGGGCTATGGGAAACGGACCCCGACTCTCGCCACCCGGAGCACGGCAGGAGTCGTCAATAAATTAAAAGGGATTTCGGGATGAGGGCTCATATTTGTCGGCCACTGCTATAATAGGAGGTAAATCCTATAAGGCAGTGATCGACACAGGAGCCACCAGCAGTTTTGTCAGTGAAACGTTGGCAGCGAGCTTGGGTGCTGGAAACCACCAGCTCAAGGTGACACTCGAGTTTGGAAGCCGGCAGATCGCAACAGTACTGTTCGTAATGCCAGGGATCATCGATGATCTAGTCCTGGGTTACAACATATTGAAGGATCTGGAGGCAGAATTAAGTTGCGCAGGACAAACGATTCAGTTTAGGGCGAACAGGCCCATGCAAAGCAAAAGAAGTAGTCAGGAATCGCAGAGCGAGGAACCAAGCAGGAACAAGGAACAGGACAGTAACAAAGCCAGAGAGGAACGGTTAAAAATGGCAGCGGAAACGCCATTAACTGAATAGTGCATGGACACGTTTCTAAGAAGAGAATTAGAAATGTTCGAGGAAATCAAAGGGGTATCGAACATTGCTGAGCACAAGATAGTGATGAAGGATGCTCGACCACTGAAACAAAGATATTTCCCTAGAAATCCAGCGATGAGAGCCACCATTGACAATGAGATTGATGAGCTACTAAAAAACGGCTGTATAGAGCCTTCGAGTAGCCCTCATAGTGCCCCAATCGTCATGGTGCAGAAGAAGACAGGCAAATGGAGGTTATGCGTGGATTTCAGGCAGTTGAATGCCAAATCTATCCCAGACGCATACCCCTTGCCGAGGATTCACCACATCCTGGATCAGTTAAAACAGGCCAAATACATCAGTAGTTTGGACTTAAAAAATGGATACTGGCAGATACCCATGGAGGAGTCAAGTAAACCATTAACGGCGTTTACAGTCCCGGGACGGGGTCTGTATAAGTGGAAAGTCATGCCTTTCGGGTTGCATTCAGCACCGGCAACGTTTCAGCGAGCACTGGACAGCGTTATCGGGCCAGATATGGAACCACATGCCTTCGCATATTTGGATGACATCATCGTCATCGGCCGCACGCTGGAAGAGCACAAGAGAAACCTCCAAGAGGTGTTCCGACGGCTAAGAAAAGCAAATTTGAAAAAAAATAGATAAGTGCGAGTTCTTCAAAAAGGAGCTGAAATGCCTCGGGCATCTCCTGACGGACCAAGGGATCCGTACGGATCCTAATAAGGTGGCAGCCATCGGAGAACTAGCACCGCCAGCGGATGCCAAAGGTTTGAGCAGGTTTATAGGAGTTGCATCGTGGCATGGTCCACAGTCTGTGCGGACTTTGTGGGACCACTTCCCAGATCGATACATGGAAACACGATGCTGCTTGTGTTCATTGATAGGTTTTCAAAGTGGACTGAGATGGTGCCATTGCGGAAGGCCACGACGGATACCCTAAAGCGTTCAGGGAGAGAATCCTAGCGCGATTCGGGGTACCTAAAGTCCTCATTACAGACAATGGGACACAATTTACAAGCAGAGCGTTTAAAAATTTCCTAGAGGACATGGGAGTACGTCACCAGTTCACGGCCCCGTATACGCCCCAGGAAAATCCAACGGAGAGAGCCAATAGAACGGTGAAGACGATGATTGCCCAGTATGCGGAAGGAAATCAAAGGAAATGGGATGACTTGCTGCCAGAGATAACACTGGCAGTAAATTCAAGCACGCAGGAATCCACCGGATATTCCCCAGCATTCCTTACCCAGGGAAGAGAACCCAGACTCCCGAAGGCCGTGTATGATGAGGCTACAATGGGAACTGGAAGGCCGCAGCAGGATCCAACGGAGCTCGCGAAGGACTTGAGAGAAGTCTTCGAGATCGTGAGAAGAAATCTGGAAATGGCGGCTCAGGACCAAGCCAGATACTACAATTTGCGTAGAAGACACTGGACACCAGTAGTTGGACAAGTGGTGTGGGCCAAGGAACACCACTTGTCAAACGCAGTGGAAGGATTTGCTGCGAAGCTAGCGCCAAGATTCGGAGGACCATTCCGAATCATGGATTTCGTATCGCCATTAATTGTCAAACTAAAGGACATTAAGACTGGACAGGAGCGGCGAGCCCACATCAGTACCCTGAAGCCGGAAGGGGACGCGAAAGAACAACCAAATGTGGAGGATCGAATGGATAGGGATCAACAGCCGGGACAGAGGAGGGTAAACAACGACACGGGAACATCAAACCGTGAGAAAATGAAAAGACAAGAGAAAAAACTACAAAGTAAACAAAATAATACATATATATATATATATATATAGATAATAATATGAGGAACTATAAAAAAAAAAAAAAAGAAATAAATAAATAATTTAAAGGAAAATAAAATAAAAAGGACTACAATTAAAACTAAAAATAATACGTTAGAATTTAAATAGGTAGCCGAAAGCGCATATCCGGCAATAGCGGATACAAGAGAAATGCGCAACACTGATGCAGGAGAGAATGAGAAAACGGATAAATTTGAAAAGCTTCGGCGAGGATCCGTTAGTTTGAGGCACGGCAAAACAGCGGCTCAGGGCCGCCGAGTGAGCGCAGCCAAGATCAGTAAGAATCTAGCAGTGCAGACCGCAGTAAGTAGGGATTGGGGCAGAGGGGAAAAGAAAAAGACAAAGTGTTAGGTTATTTTACTTATTTTATTTTCGTTTTCTCTTCTTTTGTGGGATAACGCAGGAAAAGCAGAAATATGAGCAGCAGCGACGGACATGGTGAGGTCAGATGCGGCGAGGAGCCGGTAAGGGGCGAGGAGCCGCAACCCCCGAACGAGCAGCGGTGCCCGGGTGAGCCATCGACCTACGGCCGTCACCCGGTCATGGGGTCGTGGGCCCAGCAGGTCGAGGAGGCGGAGAGAGAAGAGCGGCCAGGCGGGACGCAGCGAGCGGGCTGGCAGCTGGAGTGGCGGCGGGTCGAGCAGCGAAATTGGCCGCCCGAGGTGCTGCGATCGGTGAGGAGGCGGCAGGAGACGTACGGAGTCGGAAGACGGGCAGCTATCGTGCTGAACCTGCCCGAGGGGAGGTTCCGCATCCGGCTGGGCAGAGGAGGCGACGTGCGGGTATTCCAGCAGGTGGAGCCGTGAGGAGAATGAAGTAGAAATAAGTTGATGTAATTTAGGTTAAGTAGCATAATAAGTAACATAATGAAGGGAAATAAATGAAGGAAAAGGACTGGATGGGCGTTTGGTCAGGGAAGGGCGTTGAAGGGGGGTTAAGGAGAGTGGAGAGAGAGGTGAAGGGGGAACTTACCGCGTTTTGCATTTTTAAAAAAGGAAAAAAAACAAATATTTGTCTCTCGGCTTCACCCATCTGAAACATCTGAAGATATTACTGTCTTTATCCGAGACAGAACCAAGTCCGATAAAATTAAGGTGCAACAATTTAAATTTTCTTATGCTAGGGATATTTAATCTTTCAAAATAAATGTCCCTGACGAACTCTTTAACACAATATGCTCTGCCGATTTCTGGCCGCAATATGTTGTTGATAAGGAGTACGAAGCCAAAAAAAAGAAAAGACGGCCTGTAGGAATTAGTCTACCCAGGCCAGACAGAACCACTGTGCCAGCTCCAAAAAACTAACCAATTCTCTCCTTCTTTTCCATCAGAATGCAAGGGGGTTACGTAGTAAGCTTCCTAAATTGTATTCTGATAGTGTTTTCTTTGCATCCCAGGTGATTGTGTTCACAGAAACCTGGTTAAAGCCGGAGATCCTAAGCTCCGAAGTTTTTCCAGCTGTGTACACAACACACAGGCTTGATCGGCCTTCCAGGCGAGGGGGCGGGGTCCTCATTGCGGTTGACTCAAACCTCACGTCTGAAGTATTAGCTTACTGGAATGCAACGATGTTGAATTCCTTTGTGTGAAGCTATCATTTAATGGTAGTTTTACTTTAATTTCATGTTCTACATTCCTCCCTTGTCGGAACTTCCTATTTATTGGAACCACCTTTCCGCTATCCATCGGTCTCCAATAGACTTTCGGATAGGGACCATATAATTGTTCTAGGTGATTTTAACATTCCTGGAGCTATTTGGTCCACATCTGAATCCTCTAACACACTTTAAACTACTGCACGCCATTCAAAGTTTACCGTGCTTAACGCGCAGTGTTATAAAAACTATTTGACTCGTTGTAGGGTTCAGTACCAAAAAAAATGTTTTATAATTTTATCAACACTTAATGTAAGCCTACTGCAAATCCTTCCTCGCTTTCATTTAAAAATACGACAGCAAACAAGGATCACGGAATCGCCGATCTTTTTGCTCAGTTTTTTCAAAATACTTATTCTCCGTTATCCGATTCAAACCAAACCTATTCTTATAGCATGCCCAAATCAAACCTATTCTTCAGTCCGAGGTTAAACGAAAGCTCCCTTCTTTTGGATCTTCAACGTGTCAAGCCGGTTTATTCGCCAGGTCCCGACGGAATACCAGGCTGTGTGCTTAGGTATTGTGCCGAGTCCCTGTGCAGTCCCCTTTTAAAATTGTTTACCTTATCCTTAGAAACTTCCCAATTTCCCCTTATTTGGAAGGAATCATTCGTGATTCCTCTCCACAAAAAAGGCAGCAAAGTGGATGCTAACAACTATAGAGGAATCTCTAAGTTGTCAGCCATCCCAAAACTTTTCGAAAACGTAATTACTCCCCATTTGCAGCACCTGTGTAGATCTATAATCTCCATGCCAACATGGATTTATTAAACGAAGATCAACGACTACTAACCTTCTGGAGCTCACTTTTTCATTATAAGGGGCTTTCCACAAAATTTGCAGACAGATGTGATCTATACTGATTTCAGTAAAGCATTTGACTCCGTTAATCATTCCCTTCTTGTTAGGAAACTCGACTTAATGGGTTTTCCTGTCGATCTTCTTAGTTGGATCTCAAGTTATCTGAATGGTAGAACGCAAAAGGTTCTATTTAAAACAACTTGTCGAATGTTCTCCGGGTGACCTCTGGTGTCCCGCAAGGGAGCCACTTGGGTCCCTTATTTTTTACTTTATTTATTAACGATCTGCCCAAAGTCTTGACTAACTCCAGAGTACTCATGTACGCTGACGACGTTAAACTTTGTGTGCAATACAAGGACCGCGCTTGCCAGTCGGATTTACAAACAGATCTTAATAACTTTCAAACATGGTGCAATGTAAACTTATTAAACCTGAATGGCTCAAAATGCAAGCTGATGACATTCTCACGTGTCTCTTCCATGCTTGCGACTTTTACGCTGAACTGCTGCTCTTTGGAAGGGATCACTCTAGTTGACGATTTGGGTATCCGTCTAGATCCTAAACTGGAGTTTATTGATCATATTTCGTGCATTGTGAATAAAGCCAGGGGTGTGCTGGGATTTATTAAACGGTGGTCGAAGGAATTCGATCACCCCTATGTCACGAAGAATTTATACACTTCGTTAGTTCGTCCTATTTTACAATATGGATCCTGCGTTTGGAGTCCCCAGTGGGACGTCCACAGCAAACGCATTGAGTCAGTTCAAAAGAACTTTTTACTTTTCGCTCTTCGTGGCTTAAACTGGGATGCAAACCTTGGGTTGCCCTCTTATTCTAGCAAACCGTATAACGATGTAGGCATTGTCTTTATGTAAAATCTGATTTGTGGTGACGTGGAAAGCAGCGGTCAGTTGAATTTCCACGTACCATGTAGAACCACAAGATCCTACCTGCCTTTAGTTTTGCACCGCTGCAGAACATCGTATAAAATGCATGAACCCTTTAGAGTATTATGTGCAAACTATAATGATTTGTATAAAATTACCTCATCTGTAGATAGCCTTCCTAAACTAAAAACATTAATCTTAACCCACCTAGTACACATTCAAGATAACAATCGAGCTGCCTGATAGTTGTTTATATTTCCTCGCATTCTTTTATCTCTTTAACACCTAACCCTTACAAGCCCGGGCTTGGTTTTAAATGGCCACTTGAGTGTACTGACCGTAGTGCATCTTCAACGCCCAAGATATTGCCCTGCGCGGCCAAATAAACATATTGAAATTGATGAAACAATCGCGTTTGTTTTAATTAGGTTAGTAAAAAAGCTCACTAGCTCAACAGCCTACTTGATTCAACATTTAAGTTTTGAAGATCAAGCAGGCGCTTTAATTGGTCTGAAAATATTTTTCTCTTATTTTCATACCGCTTGGTTAATAATTCCCAACGGCCCCATAATTATCTCCTGAGCCCGACAAAAAGTGAGGAACCACATTTCTGGCTTCTCCCTTAAGTGAACTCTTCAAATAATTAAATTTGAAAGTCGGACTCAAATCCTCCCTTAAATGTATGAGTTCATTAAACAACTCATAAAACAGGTCCCAATCTTTGGAATCTCAAAAAAATGTGGGAACCTGTATTTTTGGTAGAGTTGGCAAATCATAAATTTTCATATTTGCAACTTCTACCTTTGGCACTACTTCTTCTAATTTCGTTTTCATGTCGTTTGTGACAGTATCGAATTCGAATTCTAATTTTTCAAACATAGCATCATAATTCCTATCAGTGACATCAATCTGGTTGACTTTTTTCAATTTAATCAGTCTGTCCCAGTAGAATTTAATCATCTTTATTCTAATTACAAACGTTTTTCTTTGATTTTCTTGTATCGCTTCAACCCTCTCTATTCTTCTGGTAGTTTGTTGTTGGTTTTGTAGTTGTACTAGGTTCAGTGGTTGGTTTTTGTTTTGAAAATATATTTTTCACTTTTTTGGTTTTTTTTTTTTTTTTTTATTTTGTCACTGATAGCACAGGTCGACAAAAATCGACCTTTTTTTTTGCCGGCGAATAAAACGCATTGATTCTGGTAGATCCGAACCGGTAAATTACTAGTCCGAAACTGAAAAGTTTCCATCACCCACCAATTTTGAGTAAATCGCGGTCAAAGTCTCATGCACTGCTTGAATCGGCACTTTTCAAGGCTTAATAACTCCCAAACCTTACGTTGCCCAGAGCGGGTATTCAGCTTAAAAAGAGCGTTGGCCTTTCTACTTCAATATTAAACAAGAATATTCAATGGGAGACCTCTCGTTCTTTAGTTATAATGCATTTTACAAACTTAAATTTGTCACATATTTTTGCTATGTTGTAGCCCTGGAATTTAAAAAAAACTTGTGTGTCTCGGATATAGGTTGGGAACATCGATGTAAAATCGTTACAGTAACGATGTTTTTACATTGATGTTTCTTCCAATTTTATTTTATCAATTAATTTTATTTTTTATAATTTTAGTTATATATTTTCTTAGCCATTAAACAACAACTTAAAAGCAGTACCCCATATTAAGATGCAATACTTTATGGAAGGGACAACTATTGATCTGAAGAGCAACACTTTGTTGCTGAGGCTAGGAGTGCTCGATGTTTTTTATCCAGATTAGCTTTCTTAGGTTTGCACTATATTTTCTGTCACTTTGGTTATATGCTGCCTCCACGGGAGTCGTTTCTCTAGGATCAGTCCGAAAACTGTGCCTTGAGAGATTGTGGAGTAGGTGTGTCGTAAAAAAATAGTGCATGCTGAGAGTTTCCGTTTGTGGAGATATTCCACCAATTCGATCACTCCTTGTGAGGTTTGGGAAGCTTCGACTCGATATAACAAATGCAAAGGAAGCATCATACTGTAACGAATTGATTTGCCTGGCCATAGCCTAGCGACTGCGAAGGTTTGTTCCACCAAAATAATTATTATGACTGCCCGGCCAATAAGAATACTGAGAACTTATATGGTACTTTGGTCTGTTTATTAGATTTTGACTTGTGCTTCTTCGACTTGTGCTTCAGGCTCGCGCCTGCTGTTGCGGCTGCTCTCCTTCCAGCTGACTGTTCGGTTGTACTCCCTTGCGTCGCTGCCACCCTTACCGCCCGCTTCGCAGCCTTTCTACAGAGCTAGCAGAATGTATTGCCTGGCAGGTGGAACTTGCGTCCTCCCTTATCGACAGTGCCACCCTTAGCACCCACTCTGCACCTCGGCAAAGGATATCGTCGCCACGGTGTATCGCCTGGCCTAAGCTTAGCCACGCGTGCAACTTCTAAAGCTCGACGTTGCCCCGAACCGTCGCTTCGCTCGCCTGATCCTTATCCCAGGATCTCGACGCGCCTCGGATCCTTGATTCTGAAACTTTGATCCTGAATTTTGACGGCGCGGTGATCCTGGTTCAAAGTCCACCGGAGTCCCGTTGACTTCTCGGCGTCTACTCTTTGGCGGCCACCTGCGTCGCAACTCTTTGCCTGTTGCTTGGCAGCTTCAACAGGAGTGTACTGACTGTAGTGCATCAACGTCAAAAAAAAAAAAAAAAATTAAAATTAACTTTTTAAATGATGAAACAATTAAATAAAATTAAAAACAAATTCTTAATTAAGGAATAAAATGATTAAAGAAAATTAGCAATTAAAATACAAAAAAAGCTCTTTTTAAGCTGAATACCCGCTCTGGGCAACGTAAGGTTTGGGAGTTATTAAGCCTTGAAAAGTGCCGATTCAAGCAGTGCTTGATACTTTCACCGCGATTTTCTCAAAATTGGTGGGTGATGGAAACTTTTCAGTTTCGGACTAGTCATGTACCGGTTCAGATCTACCAGAATCAATGGGTCTTATTCGCCGGCATTTTTCCTGTCGACCAGTGTAGTTTATTTTTACTTCGATGTTTTTGCCTCGAATACGCCCCACAAAGAATAAATTTATTTATTTATTATTTTATTTTTTTTTTTGTAATTGCCGATTTAATGACCACAATTTTAAAATTGTTTACGATTATAATTTTCTCGTTTTTGAAATTTTTTCGATAATTTTACAATAAGGACTCTTTTATATCCTTTTGCTTTATAGTTATACTCTGTTCCTTACCACTTGGGGAAAAAACAAGAGTGCATTATTTTTTAGCAATCTTTAGCTGCAAGCGGTAACACTTTGCAAAACTAGAGGTGCTGTCCTTCCTCTGAGTCTCTTACCACTATGGAGAAAACTGCAGAGTTATTCTAGATATACATTCTTGAGTGCGATAGGGGTGAACACAGGATTCGTGGATCCCACGCAGCGATTTAAATTACATGTACATATTGTCAAGTGTTTTGTGTTAGGCCCGTTTGGCCGCCATATTTAAAGATATGCTGAGATCCCACGCAGAGGATCGGTTTACATATTTGTGTTACGCTCAACCTGCCGCTATGGTTTAGGGTCATGCGCACATGCGCATGCGTACAGCTGCATTGATTTCTTAAAGATAAATATATATTTATATATAAACGTGTTCATGTGTGAACAGTGTCTTATATCTGTGTGGTTTGCTAGTGTCCAAAGACCGAAGTCAAATTTTCTCCGACAGCTTGCAAAGTATTTTTGCTTTTTGGGCAAAGTGAAAATTTCCAAACAAAAAGAAAAGTGACTGTGAAAATATACATACGCGCCCAGCCGCAGTAAAAATTAGGAGTTCCAAAATTAATAAATAAAAAAAAAATCGTTCTGGCAAAATCGGCCTATACATTTTTCTTCTCGTTCACTGTGTTCCTCCTGGTGTCCAAGCGAACATACATAAATAATCACACGTCCCCATACATACATATTTTCATACAATCCAATACAATTCAAATCAAGTATATTGAAAAATATACGTCCGAAATTACACAAAATTAAATCTATACATATGTATATAACTGCACTTATACACACATTCAATAAAACAACAACAAAATTATATATATGCAAATATACAACAAATACTCCGAGACTCCGTGAAATTACAGTCCACATCTACCCACATATTATTAAATATAAGCCGCTGTTTTATTCGTGCTATTCTGCGCGGCCACAAACATACATATATATTTATATTTCCCTTTTCATACATATGGGACATTCCATTTCAACTCGGCCACCCCTGATTTTGTTTCGCTCTGAAAAAAAAAAAGCCAAACCCACATTTTAAAGTGCTCCATGTCCATATAATGACCCTTAAATATATTTTCGTTACCATCAATACTTTTCGAGATAATCGCTGTTGGACAAAAAACTTTAAAAAATCATAACACTGAAATGGTGCATGCAATTTGAAAGACAAAAAATACGGTTATCCTTTTCTCAAACATATTTTTAATAAAAAAAAATACTAGACTAATCTGGGTTTAATATTAAGCGGGTTTTTAATTTAAAAAAACTGTTTTTTAATTATACCCGGTACCCATAGGGTACAAGGGTATTATAGGTTTGTGCCAACCGAAATTTGGTGACAGCATTGGAATCTGTTGCACGCAGATCAAGTTTGTTTTAAAATTTGGACACGCCCATTTCCGCCCCCGAAAATCGTAAAAAACATTATATAAGCTATAGTCGTAATTTTTGGCTTAATGTAAACAGAAGCGCTAGCGGCTTCGAAATGACCCGCTTCACGGAGCCCAGCGCTCTCGCACACTCTCTATCTCTTCCTCCAGTCCGCGAGAGCTTTCTAAGCCGCTCTCCCCAACTTCTATTTTATGACATTTATTAAGTTCTAATTCTCGACCAGCCGATGAAGACGAATAAAGTTCAACCACAAATTAATTCTGCCCAACCGATCTTATTTTTCTTCGTGGGATTTTGGAAATTCAACCTTGCCCATTTTTTTTCTCATCACATTTTTTTTTCCGTCACTTCAAATTAAACAAAAACAGCTCTTAACGAGGTGAGATAAAAGTGATGATGGTACATTCAACTCAAAAAATGTCTGAAAACAAATTTTGTGACGATTAATAGTTATTTAAACAAAAATATTAAAAAAAAAATTTAATTAGTTTTAAAATCGGCACGCTTTTGAAACTAATTAAACAATTTTTAAATATTTTTGTTTAAATAACTATTAATTGTCACAATACTGTTAGCTGAACGCCGGTTACCGTCACAAAATTTAGTATCTCGTTAAGAGGTGTTTTTGATATCAGAAGTTTTCGTTTCAAATGTGAAAAACTAACAAAAAAATTCATGTACGAAGAAGTTAGCTATATGGGATCATTGGTAGATTAGAGTTCGAATTTTCGGAGATATGAGTAGTTCCCTAAAAGGTGAACAGTAATCTCAAGGGTTATACGGCCTGAAGTGAGTATCAAAATCGTAAGAGTTATTTTTTATAAAAATTTAAAAAAATCTTAAAAAAAAAATAATTTTAATTTTAATTTAATTTTTAAATATAATATTTAGATAAATTGGTAAGGGCAAAGTAATTATCGTTTTAAAATTCCTTTCAAACGACATACAGTACGTTTCAGTAACGTTAGTCGTTCAGAAGTTATGGGCGCGAGAAATTGAAATCCTGTTTTCCGGCCAAGGTAGCGGGAAAAGCAAAAAGTGGATCAAATTAAAAACAAACATTTTAAGTTTTTTCAAATTTAAAATATTTTACGTTTTACTTGATGGTTTTAAAGTTTATTGCAATTGTGCACGTCTCTGTATGTATCATGTAAAAGGTTAGGTATATGGGATCTACTCATTTTAATGAGTAATATATCGAGAAAGCGAATTTTCCCAGATATGTGTTATATACCAAAAGTTGGACCATCTTAATGGCTATATGGCCCTGAGTGACTATCAAAATCCTTAGAGCCATATTTGCAAATATTACAAAAACTTAAAAAAAAAAATGAATTTTAATAATAAATTCTTAAATATTATATTTAGATAAATTATGTCAAGGCAAAGCTAATATCATTTTAAAATACCCTTCTAACGACATATAGCACGTTTCTGTAGCTTTAGTCGTTTAGAAGTTATGGGCGCGGGAAATCTAGCCTTTTTAGCTGCTTTCCCGCCAAACTAGTCGTATAACAAAAAATGTTTAGCTCGAGCTGTTTAATAAAATAAAAGTGGTTCTAGGGCTCTAAAACCAAAAAATCGACAGACAGACAGACAGACAAACAACAGGACAAACGTTTTCATTTCGGAAAGGCCGTTAAAATCTTGTTTATTGAATATCTTTTGAACGGAGTATCGGATCAGGATGATCGAGGTGTCATTCGACGCGTATTTAAAGCTAGATCACAACCACATTAAAAATTTGGGGATTTTTGCTCCAATGGCCCCAATTGCTCCAATTTTCAAATTTTCAATTTTGCACTTTCACTCACATTTCTCCGAAACTAATCCGTTTTTGAAAAATCTTAGTATGCAGTTTCAAGGAGGTTTACAATACCTTTCGATCAAGATATAAATGATTCTGATCGGACTATCGTAGCAGATTTTCAAATCTACGGCTGTATATAGTAGTCTCCTTGCGCACCACAGTCTCGGTGCTCATCGTCACTACGTGGACTGCCGTCCACAGTGATGCCTCTTTTCGATCTAATGGGTATTAATTGAGAGATAAGTATTTTGATAATTTTTAAATCGTGGGATATTTCCCAAAGAAATTTCTTGTTGTCGTGACTATTTAGAAATTCTGTTTCAAGATTAACTATATCTCTATAAAAACTTATATTAGTTATATGAAATAAATCTGCGTATGATTTATAAATCAGAACATCCTTGGTATCCTTGAAAAGAAGGAAATCATGGTTCGTGTAATCCATAATTTCGCATGTGGTTGTTGATTCAAGCAATAATAAGTACATTATTGAAAACATTATCTTTAATTTGAAACAGATTATTTAATATTATCTTTATGAATAGTTCGGTTTCTGTTATTTATAATAACTTTATTAGGAAGGTTTTCCTTAACTACTTGTTTTTTGTATCTTGAATTAAGTTTGTTTCTTTCCCCGTGTTCCTTTTCGTAAATTACCTCTCCTACGTGATAATCCTTATTTTGTCTATCTTTATTATGAAAATGCAAAATTTTCTCTTGAGCTTGTTGCAATAATTTAGGAATATCATCGTTCTTGATTTTGTTAAATAATATGTCAAAAGGTCGTTGGTTGGTTATTGAGTGAATTGTTAAATTATATTGTTGTGCTGCTTTATTTATAATTTCGGAATAATCAACTAAATTAAGCTCATCTTTAATACAGCGAGCTATTTCTGTTAAGGTAGAGTGTGCCCTTTCTATTTGTCCGTTGGACGTGCTATGTCGAGGATCTGCAAAGAATAGAGATATCCAATTTCTCTGTGCAAAGGATTTAAATTGTGATGAAGAAAAACTTGGTTCGTTATCTATCATCAAAGATTTGGCCAATGGGAACTGTTGTAAAATTTCTGAAACTTTATTTTGTATATTTAGTTTATTAGAAATTTCTTTTACGACTAAGTATTTTGAATAAGAATCTATACAAGAAATAAATATCAGATTTTGGGCGTAATAGATGTCAAGATGCAAACTTTCACCTTCTCTTTCTGGAATAGGTGCTTGACCGATAGGAATCTGTACCGGATGTCTATTGTATATGTTCTGAATGTGTCATTTCAGCCTAAGGGCCGGTTCCCACCCTCCCTGTCAAATTTTTGAGGCCAGATAAAGTTCCGGCCTAGAAAATTTGATTTCCTATCGTATAAATCAAACAAAAACACCTCTTAACGAGGTGAGATAAAAGTGACGATGGCACATTCAACTCAAAAAATTTCTGATACTGTAGCTGATAATAGTTATTTAAACAAAACTATTTAAAAATTTTTTAATTAGTTTCTAAATCGGCACTTAGCTGTAAAATTGAAAAAGGCAAAACAGGCAGCGTGCCGATTTTGAAACTAATTAAACAATTTTTTAATATTTTTGTTTAAACAACTATTAATCGTCACAAAGTTTGGTATCAGAAATTTTTTGAGTTGAATGTGCCATCGTCACTTTTACTCACCTCGTTAAGAGGTGTTTTGTTTGATATCAGAAGTTTTTAAAATGCCATATGTATGTAGTTCTCCAATTGTTAGTGTTACTTAGTATAGCTCAATACCATGTCCAGAGGTCGTTCCTATATGACTTAGCTATTATTAAAAAATTATAGCACATAGATATGACATCTGATATTAGCTGAACGCCGGTTACCGTCACAAAATTAAGTATCTCGTTAAGAGGTGTTTCTGATACCAGAAGTATTTGTTTCAAATGTGAAAAACTAAAAAAAAAAAAATCCATATATGAAGAAGTTAGCTATATGGGATCATTGGTACTAATTTTGACGAGAAAGCGAATTTTCGGAGATATGAGTAGCACCCCAAAAGGTGAACAGTAATCCCAAGGGTTATACGGCCTGAAGTGAGTATGAAAATCGTACGAGCCATTTTCTTACAAAAAATTTAAAAATCTTTAAAAAAATGAATTTTATTTATAAATTCGTAATTATAACATTTAGATAAATTTGTAAAGGCAAAAAAATTATTATTTAAATTATTTTAAAATACCTTTCCAACGACATATAGCACGTTTCAGTAACTTTAGTCGTTCAGAAGTTATGGACGCGAGAAGTCGGTTTTTTCCTATTTTCCCGCCAATTTAGCGGGGAAAGCAAAAAGTGGATCAAATTAAAAACAAACATTTTAAAAGGTTTTTTTAAATTTAAAATATTTTACGTTTTGTTTGATGGTTTTAAAGATTATTACAATTGTGCACGTCTCTATATGACTCTATATGTATTTTTACATAAATGTATGTAAAGTGCATGTAAAAGGTTATTTATATGGGATCATTGCTACTAATTTTAATGAGTAAAATCTCGAGAAAGCGAATTTTCTCAGATATGTGATATATACCAAAAGTTGAGTCATCTCAAGGGCTATATGGCCTTGAGTGACTATCAAAATCGTTAGAGCCACTTTTGAAAAAATTACAAAAACTTAAAAAAAAATTAATTTTAATTATAAATTCTTAAATATTATATTAAGATAAATTATGTCTAGGCAAAATACCATTCTAACGACATATAGCTCGTTTCTGGAGCTTTAGTCGTTTAGAAGTTATGGGCGCGGGAAATCTAGCGGGAAACCGAAAAAGTCGCAAAAAAAAATGTTTAGCTCGAGCTGTTTAATAAAACAAAAGTGGTTCCAGGACTCTAATACAAAAAAATCGACAGAGAGACAGACAGCCAATCAACAGGATGAACGTTTTTATTTCGGAAAGGCTGTTACGTACGCCGGTTAGGGCGACGTGATTCATACGGGTAACACGGAAGAAAATCAAGAATAGCCAATGTAAGAATTTTGCTCTGGCAGATGACACCGCCAAACTCGCCTAATTAGGCCATGCAATAACTAGCAACCCAACACCGCTTATTTTGCTGTCAAACGTTAGAACAAAGACGACCCAAATCTAGCTCTAGCCAATAGGTGAAAAGAGGGGAATTGATGACACTAACTGGGAACACTTTTGTGTTCCATTCCTGTGATTCCTAGACGAAAGTTGGCACATTTTTTGGTATAAAAGACCCCGGTTTACCAGTACCAAGGCAAGTCAAAACCAGCAAGCCCTCGTGGAGATTATTAAAAACGCGCCTCGTCTCTGATTCGGAAAAACCTCCAACAGTCCTGAAAAACGTCAAGTCCGGAGTGCAGTAGTAATACCTTAGCTATCAACGACCAAGCACCGAACACTAGTGACTGCAAGGACAATATGTTCAAAAATTAACGACATCACGGCCAACGTCATCAATACAATTGAAGTTGTCGACCACAAGGACGAAATCGTGCAGGTCTACCAAGTACTTATGTTCATCGCAGGAATGATGCTCGTTACCCTGTTGCTAAAAGGACTTAGCACCTACAAGAAGGTGATCCAGGGACATCGCGACCGTAGCCATAAAAAACTGGTCGTGCGACCAATGGTAACAGCCTGAAGGATGTCCCGGAACCTACACCAATAATGGAACTCATAAGCATTATAAAGTAAATAAAAAACCTTATTAAGTAAAAAGACCGACAAATAAAACATTAAAACAAAACCAAATAAATAAATTTATTAAAATTAACTCAAACAAAAATAAAATAGTTTCAGTGATGTTTAACGTCCAGTCCATCAAACTTACACTGGTGATTGTGTCGATCTGCATTCTGATGCCCGTGCTTGACCCATTAGTGCAGTATTTAGCCACGGTTCTTTTATATATTTGCGAATCCAATCCATATTTGAGCAGTAGATACTGACTCCATCCAACAACAAAGATATACACAGTCGTTTAATACCCATGCAAGTGTACACCCGAAAAGTGAAACAAAAGGAAAACGACACCATCGGCGAACAACCACATTCACTAATGCTATGTGCATATATGAATATATGTTAACCCAAATCCTACAGTCCAGGATTCGACCGGGAGATCTCGTCGTTGGACCTTTAAAGGGTAAGCTCTACGGATCTTCGGAACCTGGATTCCTTACAACTAAGTATAAACATATATATATATATATATTCCTTTCCGTTTTTTCGTTTCTCCATTTTACATCAACTTGTCAACGGTCAATGCGTACGTGCATCCATGCATACACACACACACGCGTGCCAACTCTTGCACATATTTCACCGCAAAAATTTGCCGCCCAAAAGTGAAATTGTGTGGTGAAAATAAAAGGCCATTGTTCGCGCCAAGAGGACGCTTATTTTCGAGAGCCAGTGTGAAGCGCTAGCGGCTTCGAAATGTCCCGCTTCACGGAGTCCAGCGCTCTCGCACACTCTCTCCCCTCTCTTCCTCCTGACTTCCAGTCCGCAAGACCTTTTCAAGCCGGTCTCCCCAACTTATATTTTATGACATGTAGTTAGTTCTAATTCTCGACCAGCCGATGAAGGCGAATAAAGTTTAAACACATATTAATTCTGCCCAACCGATCTTATTTTCTACGTGTGATTTTGGGAATTCAACCTCGACCATTCTAATTTTGGATAATAATCTGCCCACTCCTTTTCATGGTCCTTCGAAGCCGGATCTAGCCTGGTCCTTACCAGCTCAACTGATTTTTACACAAGATAAGCCCAAATCAATGTGTCTGTATAGCGGTCCCAGAATATAAGACGTTTATATGTGAGTTTTGTAAGAAACTGATATTATTAGGAGCGGTCTCCGCTTTATATAGGTCCTAGCTTAGGAAGAAAACATCAAATCTTATTCTAGATATACATTCTTGAGTGCCATAGGGGTGAACACAGGATTCGTGGATCCCACGCAGCGATTCAAATTACATGTACATATTGTCAAGTGTTTTGTGAAGGCCCGTTTGGCCGCTATATTTAAAGATATGCTGAGATCCCACGCAGAGGATCGGTTTACATATTTGAGTTACGCTCAACCTGCTGCTATGTTTTAGAGCAGGGGTGGCCAAATGCTGCTTATGGCAGAGCAACTCACCAATACACACTATTTTTAAGTTTAAGTTTAAGTTTAAGTTTATTTTTATTTTTTAGCCCAGCGCTGCAAGTTTTCACTTATTATTATTGCGCTAGTCATTTCGGGTTCAATACAATTTCGCTTAAAACTAATATTTAAGTAGAAACATTTATTAATAAAGCTAACATGTAACAGAAATTTTACTTAATTTGTAGAATTTTTATTATTTTTAAGTTTTATCTTTTATTTTATATTTTATTTACTAGTTTTAATTAATTTAATTCATACTATTTTTCAAGAAATTTTTATTTTATCAGAAAATAGAGTTGCGCTCCTAATTGGTTTGAATTGATGAGGAGATTGTTCCACAATCGGATACCATTAATAAAAACTGCCTCTTCGAGCAAAGCGATAGCGTTCGAGGGCATATATAATTGTTTGTCCTTAGCGAAGTCGCAGGAGAAAGTTTTTCATATAAATATATAGGTTCTTTGGTCGTCACAATTTTGTGAAAATATATTAAAGTTCTATATTCTATCCAGGTGGTCAAGTTAAGGTCAAGAATTTTACAAGACAGGTGTGATACATGGTCATAGCGTCTTAAATTAAACACATAACGCACAATTGAGTGAAAAGCGACCACTAAAGTTTGCATGTCCCGCGCATCGCAATGGCCGAAAACTTCGATTCCATAAAAGAGAGTAGGAATAAGAATAACTTTGGAAATTAATAACCTTATTTCTTCTGGTATAAAAGATTTAGAAGCAGCAAGCTGACGCAACAGACCATATGTGCGACCAGTTGTTTTATTAATGTGCTTGCTCCATGTTAGGGTATTACTAAAAGTTATGCCCAGGTTAACTACCTGGTCTTCATAACTGATTGAAGTATTGTTAATAAATATTTTTGGGAGAATTTTAGTGTCAATCGCTTTTTAGATATGACGATACATTTCGATTTTCTTGGATTTATTCCAAGGCCATTGTCCTTCGCCCATTTGTCAATAATTGACAGTATTTGATTAGTTTTACTGACACAAACATTTACTTCTTTGACAGGACTACTAACATATATTTGGACATCATCAGCATATAAATGTACTTCACAGTCAGACAGGACACTAGGTAAATCATTGACATAGATTGTAAACAATAATGGCCCTAAAACTGATCCCTGAGGTACACCTCTAGTTAGTTGCCTTAAGGTGGAAGACTTTGTTCCAGCGACTACAACTTGCAATCTATTAGTCAAATATGAATTAATTAAGTTTACTGCAGAGTCTGAAAAATTAAATAAGTTCTTAAGCTTTGAAGCTAAGATTTTATGATTGACTGAGTCAAAGGCTTTGCTGTGGTCAAGAAGTGTTAAAACGTAACACAATTGTTGTCAAGTTGCTGCCTTATATCTTCACTAATGTCAATTATTGCACTAATACAACTCCGTTTTTCTGAAAACCGGACTGTTTTCGATGGATTAGCGAGTTGCTATTCAGAAAAAGTTGAATTTGAGAGGACATTAGGTTTTCAAAAGCTTTTGAAAGGAAAGGCAGTATAGATATCGGCCTGAAATCGTTATTTGCTTTGGGGATCGGAATGATCTTGGCTTTTTCCATTCGGCCGGAAATGAGCTCGTGGTTAAAATGGTGTTAAAAACATGTGTGACGTGGGGCAACAGCAAGGGAAGTAAAATTTTAACAAATTTTGGGCTTAGACTGTCGAGACCTTCCGCGTTTGATTTTACCTTAAGAATACTATCAAGGACATCACACTGATTTACGCACATAAAATTAAAATTATTATCACAGGGAGGTGCAGTGTTCAGGTACGGGTTGCATATTGCTTCAGGTACATCTATTTCCAAAATTTTCGGTTCAGTATTTCAACATCTGCATTAAGTTCAGTCTTTAATGTGCCTTTTCCTATACCTAGCTTATTAATTTCAGTCCAGCGGTGTTTTACAGAAGAACATCTTTCAAATTTTGACCTAAAGTACTCGCACTTGGCGGATTTAATTTTTTGTTTACCGTTACTCTAGCATTTTTGTACATATTGTGATAATCCACAGTCTTGTATCGCTTCCATTTTAGGTAAGCGGCATCACGCTGATAAATTAAATGTTTTATTTCACTACTGAACCATGGATTCTGTGTAGGCTTTATAACCTTTGTTTTTAACGGCACAAACTTATTAAACAAATGACGGACATTGTTATTTAAAACATTTAATTGACAATCACTAACAGAGGTTTGATAAATTGATGACCAGTCACACGCATTAAAATCTAGGTCAAGTTCAGTGTAGTCAATATTCTTAAAATCTCTATACTTAAAAGAAGTTGTATTGTTGTCAAGGGTCAAGTCATAAGTCAGGAAAATTAAGTCATGTCTAGAGAAAGCTGGTACGGAGACCTGGTCATAAAGTAAAATTTTACTACGGTCATTAATAAAAACAAGTCAAGAACTGTATCACAGGTACTTCCGAAATGTGTAGGCATCGTTGAGTTCACGGCATATAGGCCTAGTGACTCAGAGTTATCTAAAAGATGGTTCTCTTTTAGAAGATTACTATTAAAGTCGCCTGCTATTATGATGTCTGTATATGACAGAGAAATGTCCGATAACACACTAAGTAGTGGCTCATAGTCAGTGGTACGATTCGGTCTGTAAATGCATCCAAGTAGAATCTTCTGTTTTACTTTATCTGTGATTTCTAAAACAAATATTCAATTAAGCATTCACTTGGTTGTTTACATTTGACACTACATTTAAGCTGCACATTTACATATACAGCAACACCACCAGCATGTCCAATACGATCAGAACGAAACACAACATAACCATCACAAGCAATAGACAGGTCGGACAAATCAGGCAAAACCACGTCTCAGACACACATATCACATCCACATTTGATTGGGTAAAAATAAATCTAAATTCATCAATTTTCTTTAATAGACTTTGTGCATTTATGTGCACGACCTTGAGACCCTTTTATAATTACTAATTGTTTTTATCACGGCACCAGCTATGGAACTACCTATCTCATTTTGCATAAATATTATTAGGAATTGTTAGGAGCGCAATCTCAATATTTAAAATCGAAACTATAAAATAAGAGTATAATTCTAAACCTAACTTAATTAAGAGAGCTGTGCATAAATGCTTACGAACGAAAGCTATTAGAGCCACCCGCAGCATTATCAGGTCCAGCTGATGCTACGGTGTGAGAGGCACTTGAACAGTGCGGGAGAGGATCGGGCGACTTAAGAGATAAAGCTCCTCGATGCGCTCAATGCAGTGAACGCCCTCTCTTCCATCACAGCGCACGTGTACAAGACCACGCCGTGTGAAGACAGCTGAGAGAATTCTGTGCTTCTTCATACGCATGGCTTCTTTAAAAATTAGGTAATTTTCTCTTAAAAGCTGCTCATTTACATATAGCACAGCATCGGAGTTGAAGCCCAATAATTGCAAGCTGAGTTTTTGTGCTCGCGCCGGTACAACCCAATTTTAGTAAGAAGGGCTATCTTCTCGCGGATGTTTTCCACTTTAAGAATAATAACTGGATCCACGCGCGTTTGTTGCGATTTTCGGGCTCGGAAAATTTCGCAGATTCTTGGTGGTGGAGTTAGCTGGAGATTGAAGCAGAGCTTGTTGTACAGAGCTCTAACGTTTTCTCCCTCCACGAAGGGGACACCGTGGATACGCAGCTCGCACGCGCTGGTGGCCATGTGTTGGGCAGCCTGTTTTGCCTCCAGTCGACCCACTCGCTCACCCATTTCTCTCAGGTCAGCCACCTCCTGGTCTAGCCGCTCCACTCGGTCGCTGAGTCGATCCCTTTGGGATCGAAGATCCACCACGTCGCGTTCCAGATTGGTGACACGGGCTCCCATCTCCTTGACCTCACTCGAAATGAGCTCCAAGCGATCCAAGAGACTGCTGAGGATGCGCTGCTCGGCCTCCATGACGCGGTTTGCGATCTGGTCCGTCTGCTCCTGGAAACGAACCTTGAGCAGATCCAGCAGCTGTGGGAATATGCCTCAGAGACGCGGTCGCTAGAAGTCCCAGCGTTGTTCCGGGTGCGCTTTGTCGGCGGTGCAGTGGAACCCATTATTATTTTTGTTTGTTACAGTGTATTTTTTCAACTGTGCGTATTATTTTGTTATGCTGTGTGATTCGGGTTGGTGCCGTTATAATTGTGACGTGTGTGTGTAGAAGTTTGAAGTCAGTGTTCGAAGTATGAAGAAGTTGCAAGGGCACAGGCAACAACAAAGGCTTAGCAACTTGGCGTCTGCAGATTATTTAAATGTCTTTTAAGGCTTAAATTTTGATTGAGGCCGCCGCGATTTTACTGCCACTAATAGAAATTGTGAAAGTTTATCGAATTCGGCAAAAATTGGAATTTTGTGAATAAAGTTGGATTATATTCCAATAGAAACTGCGGAGCAAGATGAAAACGCGTCCGTTCGCTCTGGAATGTTGCGTTACAAATACATAGAAGAGAACGTTTTTTTTTTATTTCAAGTTTCTGCACTGAAAAAAATTGCAGTGAATAAAAAATAAACAAAACGAAAAAAATAAGAAAACATTTTCATAATCTTATTTTCTTAAGAATTACATGATAAATTGTCAATAATTATATTTATTTTGGTCAAGAATAATTTTAAAAGGGCCTCCAAATGATTGTTAGCCGTGATCTATGCAGGGTTTTTATTTGTTTTAATATTGAAAACGCACTTTTGCAAACATAGGTAGAAATATATATAGAAATTAGTCTCTGCGATGTCAACCATCTGGTCTGCAACGAAAAGTACGACTGATTTCTTGCAATGTAGATTGTGCCAAGATCCAACAACAATTTACATTCGGATTAGCGAGTTAACGGTAAAGCCTATGGAAGTGTTGTTGCCCAGTTCAACGAAGGCGCGGAGAACGAAGAGAACACGATAAATTGTTAGTGTAGTCTGCTTTGTCAATGAAGTGAGCCGCACATGCATATGGCAATTGCTCTTCCTATAGCAAGAGCAATTACAAAAACAAAATGAGCTTGATGCGCAATGGCTTGGGCATCAATGTTTTAGAGTCATGCGCACATGCCCTAAGCAGCGCACAGCTGCATTGATTTGTTAAAGATAAATATATATTTATATATAATCGTGTTCATGTGTGAACATTCTGCCAAAGGTCGGCCAGATTTAGGGTATATTTTACATTAATATATTCTTTTCATAGTTGCGATAAAACATTTAGTGGACTGTATTTTATTCGATAAAATATTTTGTGCAACTAACATATTACAACGGCCTCCTTTTATGGCTTTATATTTATTTTTACAATTTCTTGTTTAATCATTTTCTCTATTTATTCTTTAATTAACAATTTGTTTTTAATTTTATTAAATTGTTTCATCATTTAACAAGTTAATTTTAATAATTAAACACTTTGTATGGCTTGTAAATGCCTTCGTATTTTTCTTTTTTGTTCAACATATATGGTTAATACAAATATTATTATTATTATTATTACCAACATTAACAATGTTTGACCAATTTAATATTTCACTTTTCTTTATTTCTGCTGTGTGATAAATAATTAGTGTGCCTAAATGCTTGCTGATAACTTCGAAGTCTGGTATTATACCTATAATTGACAAATATTTTATTCTGATGTTTAAAGTCCAGTCTATCAAACTTACACTGGTGATTGTGTCGATCTGCATTCTGATGCCCGTGCTTGACCCATTAGTGCAGTATTTAGCCACGGTTCTTTTATATATTTCCGAAGGGATTGTTCCCACAAAGAAAGGGTCAACCTGGGCAACTTACTGGCGCACAGGTATACGAGCAAGCAATCCCAATTTTCTGTTGATATTTTGGAATAGGCTTATGCTGTCAGGCACCCTTGGATAGTGCTCTGAAGCTCTTTTATAGAGTGGCCAGTTTCGGCTTTATGGGACCTCAAGTTAAATAGGAGCTTGAGCTGGCTGTTCACTAAAAGTCTTTTGTTTTCGAAACGGTCTCGAAGCGCCTCCCAAGCGAAACCATCGTTAGTGAGCGGGGACTTGGCAACAATTGCCTTTGCCTCACCGCTCGTCTTTGCGTTGAGATGGAATATCTTCTCGACCGGCGTCAACCGTGTGTTGTTGACGTAGACGGCAGTGGAAGGGTCTCTGAATGTTGGCCATCTGAGATAGTCTCCCTCGAATACTTCTGTATCACATGGAGGCAACCGGGACCCAGACGGAATGTACGCGGACTGATTGTCGGTGGTCGACATCGGTTGCTGTGAACTGGCTCGGTCAATTAACTCGCTGAGCTGAACCGCCAGTTCTTCATACACCGAATAGCAATATTCATATTTGCGGTGCAGAGATGCCAAAATATTCTTCGCCCCTTCAGTCGTAATACTGGAGATCGTGTCTAAACACGCTTCGAATTCTTTCTCGTCTTTGTCCCATAGCGAGCGGACTTACGGACTTTGCAGATGTAGACAGACGGAGGTGACGGCCCTGGAGTTTCAATAGTCGCTCTAAAATGACTCATACGGTCGGACACCGTGATGAACCGCGCGAGGGCTGCAATTGCAATTTCGTTGCTCATTTTTGCCTGAGAGCGAGTTGCTAGCGACTTTATGAACTTGGCCTGGGGTGGCTAATAAAGTTTCGCTCTTTACCTTCGTTATTGATTTTTGGGCTACTGGGCTTAAGGTGCGCGCGCGAGGAGATGCGGATAGCGATCGCGTTTTATTTGCAGACGGAACTGATAACTTCGTTTCGTCTCCTGACATTCCAGCAATCGGATTAACTGGACAAACCTGTCTGGCCTTGTAAGAATTAAGAATTAAGGAAAAGTCTGTCCTGGAATGTGGTCACGCTATTGCGAATCACCGGGATTGATTCGAAAAGAAAAGGAACGACGAAATGGATAACTTCTGGAAGATACAGGTGCGGCCCCAAAATTTCGAAAATCCTAATAGCTGAATGTCAACAATGTCAATGTATAGTGGAGCGACGGGACAAAAAAATCGTATGGAATTTATTTGACTTTCTTTAAAAAAAAAAAAAAATTAATATATCGCAGTGCAAGCGGTCCGCTTGTGTTTCCTATAAGCGTTGCAGCTCCGGTCTACCTTTGGAACATGTGGAAACGGAACACCAGTACAAATTTCAAAGTTTTCGGAACAACTATTTTTATGTGCGATGAAAATAAAGCTGATTTGAAAAAAAATATTCTGCAAGATATTTGCAGTTGATTGCTGTGCTGTGAAAATGAGCGGTAGGAATCGGAAAATATATATATCGCGCACCGTTACGGATTGCACAAAAAAAAATGTATTTATTTATTTTTATTTTAATGGATGTGAGCCGACGGTGTGTGCGAATTAGCGCTGCTGAAATATGGAATCAAGTTATTTTTGGTGATAATATTGATAAACAAATAAATATTTTTTCTTAAAAATAAAAAGTTACAATTTTTTTTTAACACACCTCGTATATTAATGTACCGAATTTAAATTCTCGTCGCCAACTCGTAGTGTATTACTCATTAATAATAAGACACGTGATTTTGTTCTGATCTACACCTTTTTCTTTATTATACGGGTTTTTTTTTTTTTTCTAGTAATACCGTATATATACCGTAGATAAAGGTACAAATTTATAAATCAGGATTAAATCAGTATTTGTGAAACCTGGTTGAGGCCGGAGATTTCTTGGCTCCGAAGTTTTTTTAGTAGTGTAAACAACGTTCAGGCTAGGTCAACCTTCCAAGCGAGTGGCGGTGTCCTATTTGGTCCACAAATTAAGTCTTTTCTTTTGACTACAGCTTGAGACAATTTTATTTATGGATATTTGAAATTTTGATTTCTCAGGTCGACCATGTATGAAATTCCTTAGATCGCTTGCTTGATCTCTGCTTTGTCTGTGATCCGGCAAGGGTAAGTTTGGTCAGAGTTCCCTGTTGCTAAAAGGACTTAGCACCTACTAGAAGGTGATCCAGGGACATCGCGACCGTCGCCACAAACTAGAGAAAGTAGTGAGCCTCGCCACCAACTGGTCCTGCGACCATAAGTAACCGCCTGAAGGATGTCCCGGAATGGGCAACAATAATAGAACTTAAAACACTTATCAATTAAAATTAAATGAAAAAAAACTTTTTACCGAAATAGATTAACTTAAACATCCAAATAAATCCAAATAAATAAATGCATAAAAACTAACTCAAACAAAAACAACAATAGTTTCCGTGATGTTAAAAGTCCCGTCCAACAAACTTACACTGGTGATTGTGTCGACTTGCACTGTGATACCCGTGCTTCAATCCATACTTGAGCTATAAATACTGACTCCATCTAACCACAAATGTGTATAAAAGTGCGCATACAAGTGTACACCCGTCTCTCTACCCACCAGAAAGTAAAACAAAGTGAAGACGACACCATCGTCGAATGACCAGCGGTCACTCCGCTCACCGAGCTTTTTAGCTTTTATATTTATTTGTCTCTAAGTTTTTTTTTTTTTTGCGTTTAATACTTTACAATATAAAACCCGCATTCACCAATGCACATAAATATGAATATATGTTAACCAAAATCGTACAGCCCAGGATTCGACCGGGAGATCTCTCGTCGTTGGACCTTTAAAGAGGGTAAGCTCTACGGAACCTAGATTCCTCACTACTAAATATACCCATATATATATAATTATAAGTCTGCAACTCCAGTTTAATAAAAAAATATAATTTTATTTTTTTCAAATGATTATTACAAGTTTTTAGTGCTCTCTTTGATTTAATGACTTTGGTCTGACTTTGAATTGGAATTGGAGTTTCCTGTTTGCGAGCCGAACTTTGATTGCCTTCGAACGTGTGATCGTGACAATTGGAGGGAGTTGTTTAGTCTACGACTGGGACTATGATTTTGGGGACTTTCCGTTAGCCTTCGCTTGTGGTGTCCTGTTACAAGTGTGGGGTACATAAACTGATGGGAGTATTAGGGTATGATGTTTTTACATAAAATAATGGAAATATTCGGGTATGATATGTTTACATAAAGTGATGGAATATTCGGAGTACTATGGGACTGTGTATATGTTATTATGCGGAGTCTTATAGGACTGTGGATATGTCACTCCCCCAATCTTTGAATTTGGCCTGTCCTCAGGTCGTTAATTTAGGATATAACATTATGTTATCTTCTGGATTTACTTCAATATTATAAGATAACGGATTTATTCTGGTGATATTATTATTTACATAAATTGATTGTGAATAGTCGGCTATATTGTTTGAAATTATAAATTCATCTAGTTGAATTGTACAATTTTTAGTTTTGATAATTGTTGGGCAAGTGAGCTTTTTCACTAACTTAATTAAACAAAACGCGATTGTTTCATCAATTTCAATTGTTTTATTTGGCCGCGCAGGGCAATATATATATATAAATTTGGGGGTATGTAAGCTTCGCGAACAGCAAATACTGGCTGCGCTCGAACTATTGCGTATGACAACAACAACTATGCTGCGCCCGATAAGTGAGATAAGCGAACAAGAATATTGATCTCTCGTATAGAACGATCGAAAGACAACTAACTGATAGCTTCGGCAAAATAGGCGGCCGAAGCTGTGCTTAGGGCAAAGGCCGAGGTTGCGCATAGATAAATGCAGATAACTATGCGTGCATTATTCGGCTGCTGCCGGGCCATCACTTCGCGAGGGCATGACCAAACATCCTCCCCCCGTTGCAGGACTGGGACTTGCAACAACATCTTGGTCAGGCACGGCGACTTCATCTTGGGCGGGCAGGATACTCAGCTTTCGAACGGCTCTCTTCGTTGTTCCATTAGCCGTTTTTAACACAGCTACGCGCGCAACGCCATCAGCTCCACACACCAACTCTAATACTCGAGCCAATGGCCACTTCAAAGGGGGCAAGTTCTCATCCTTCACCAGCACGACATCATTGACCTTAATGCTAGGTTCAGCAGTGCGCCACTTGGCACGCTGCTGCATCATCGTAAGACATTCCTCACGCCAACGGGACCTGAAGATTTGCTGAGAGTAGCTTATCTTCTGCCAGCGATCCAGACGATTGAAATTGAGCCCTCTGACGTCAGGCTCAGGGAATAGCGGCAATGGAGCAGTGCCCAAAAAATGTGCCGGAGTTAACACTTCGAGGTCTTCAATGCTTTCTGAAAGTGAGACTAATGGGCGTGAATTAATTATTGCTGCGATATGACAGATTAAGGTGCGAAGATCGTCAAAAGGCAAAAGTGAAGACCCAGCAGCTCGATAAAGGTGGAACTTCGCAGTCTTGACCGCTGCTTCCCAGAGTCCTCCAAAGTGCGGAGAGCGTGGCGGAATGAATTTCCATTCTATGTCGTCCATTATGCAAAAATCTCGTACAGCCTCCTAATGACAACTACTCCAGAAAAGTTTTTTCAGCTCAGCTAATTCGTTTTTTGCGCCCACGAAGTTAGTGGCGTTGTCTGACCATATGCGAGACGGCTTTCCTCTAGTTAAAATGAATCTCTTGAGGGCGCTGTAAGGTAGTGTCCTGGGCTGGGATATGTCTCAGTCTGGCCAGGGTTCGTTTACAGAAAATGTATAGATTTGGGACCGATTTGGGGTAGGACAGGATCAGAGAGAAAGTTGGCTGCCCTGATCCCAGCTTAGGTCGGTTGAGCGATCCTGGGCGGCTGCTAGTGGGCGTGGCTAACTTGGGTAAACCGCGGTTGTACACCTGGACTCCAGGGCCAGATTGGCTACGCACGGGGCCAAAGAAAATGCAAACAAGGGATAAACCACAGTTGTAAGCATGTACTGCGGGGCCGGATCAGGCTACGCGCGGGTGAAAACAAGAGAGCCCAGAGCAAACGCAAACAAGGGTTAAACAGCAGTTGTAAGCTTCACTACAGGGCCGGATCGGGCTACGCGCGGGAAACTAAGAAAGCCCAGAGCAAATGCAAACAAGGGTTAAAACCGCAGTTGTAAGCTTCACTACAGGGCCGGATCGGGCTACGCGCGGGGAAACTAAGAGAAATCCCAGAGCAAATGCAAACAAGGGTTAAGACCGCAGTTGTAAGCTTCACTACAGGGCCGGATTGGCTACGCACGGGGCCAAAGAAAATGCAAACAAGGGACAAACCACAGTTGTAAGCATGTACTGCGGGGCCGGATCAGGCTACGCGCGGGTGAAAACAAGAGAGCCCAGAGCAAACGCAAACAAGGGTTAAACAGCAGTTGTAAGCTTCACTACAGGGCCGGATCGGGCTACGCGCGGGAAACTAAGAAAGCCCAGAGCAAATGCAAACAAGGGTTAAACAGCAGTTGTAAGCTTCACTACAGGGCCGGATCGGGCTACGCGCGGGAAACTAAGAAAGCCCAGAGCAAATGCAAACAAGGGTTAAAACCGCAGTTGTAAGCAAGTGCTACGGGGCCGGAACAGGCTACGCGCGGGAAACTAAAAGCCCAGAGCAAATGCGAACCAGGGTTAAAACCACAGTTGTCAGCTTCACTACAGGGCCGGATCGGGCTACGCGCGGGAAACTAAGAGAAAGCCCAGAGCAAATGCAAACAAGGGTTAAAACCGCAGTTGTAAGCATCACTACAGGGCCGGATCGGGCTACGCGCGGGAAACTAAGAGAAAGCCCAGAGCAAATGCAAACAAGGGTTAAACAGCAGTTGTAAGCTTCACTACAGGGCCGGATCGGGCTACGCGCGGGAAACTAAGAGAAATCCCAGAGCAAATGCAAACAAGGGTTAAAACCGCAGTTGTAAGCAAGTGCTACGGGGCCGGAACAGGCTACGCGCGGGAAACTAAAAGAAAGCCCAGAGCAAATGCGAACCAGGGTTAAAACCACAGTTGTCAGCTTCACTACAGGGCCGGATCGTGCTACGCGCGGGTGAAAATGAGGCAGAGCCCAGAGCAATTGCAAACAAGGGTTAAACCACAGTTGTAAGCAAGTACTACCGGGCCGGAGCGGGCTACGCGCGGCTGTAAATAGTTCCCAGGGTAGAGACGAGATTAGAGTTTAGATTCTAGTACTTCAGTTTTATTTGGTCGGATGCTCTAGTGAACGTGGTTATTCCTACCTAACCGCACTCCCATACACTCTTCTACTCACTCCGTACAGAACAGTGGCGGCAGAGCGGGCTGGATATGGTTCTCGGCGTTCGCTGTTGAGTCCGGCGGGCGTGGCTGGTTAAACTCACGCGATGGGCGAGCACGTGGTGGGGCGTGGCACTTGGCGGTTGCGTGGACACTGGCGTGCGGCAACGAGGAACTCGGCGTCGGCGCGGAGCACTTTCGAGCGGGGTGATATGCGCAACTATGCACTGAGGTACCAGACGTGGGCGTGGAACTAAGCGGTGGCGTGGAGCACTGGCGAGCGATGGCGGCGACACGTGTTGAACTTGCGGACTCCCGCGAGACGCGCTCGTAACTCCTCTTTCCCGGGCCCAAAACTTGACTCCTCTTCCTGGGTCCCAAAACTCGACTGACTCCGACTCCGGCGCTGTACCTTTGCTAAGCCGGCTCAGATCGCAAAGCTCCCCTTCGTCTGCATATCTCCTCTCCGGCTCGGTGCAGTTGGCCAGTCCCAATCGCGGAAGGGTTTCACGGCTCTCCCGCTCCCGCTCGTTCGGGTCGCCCTGCCTGTACCGACGTCTGGGTATGGGAGTCAACGTGCACGCCTCTCGGCTTTCCTCGTGGCCTCTGGTGCTCGCAAATGCAGCGATGCAGCCGATCGCCCTTTTCTTATCTAGCGTTGCGAAAGCTTGCTCTCGCTGCGCAGCCTCCAAAGCTATCTCCGTGGGTCGTGTGCTCGGCTTGTCACTATCCTCCTCTCTCCTCGCTGTTCTTGGCTCCGCTCTGTCGCTGCACTGCCCTGGCTACACTGAGAGAAACTTAAACTAAAATATAATATATATATAATTTGGAAATATGTATTGTGCGCTCGGAACGGGGCGTCACACCCCCCTTACTTCGCCGGGCGTAAAGAGATGGTAACCTGCCCAGTGGTGTTGATCTCGTTCGTCCGTGGGGTAAGGCGTGGGGCGTACCTTATGTTCCGGCCTTCTGCTTAGTGATATCCGGGGTCGCGGGGTACTGTGCCGACGGGCGGTCTTGGTGAGCTGATCCCGGTTATAGGTAATCCCTCTGGGCGGCGGCTTCTGTTTTCTAACCGGCGTTGAGCCTGTGCCGACGTGCTTGGCCCATCTTCATCGACCTCCATACGGGAGCAACTGGCTTCATCTGGTGGCACCGGGTTGGGTCGCACGAGGATGGTGTCTCCGGCGATGGGCATCGAGTTGGCAAGTGGGTCGTGCTCGGAATATGGCGGCGGTGGTGTTCCATCCTACGTGGGTAATGTGGCATGGCACTCCGGTGGAAGTACTCGCTTGATGAATGTCTCCTCCATGACCTCCGGTGAGGGGGTCCAGCCCAGGCCCCATATCGCGGCGGCGGAGGGTTTGCAGCCAATAAGCTGTCGGTTGATGCTCGGTCTTCTTCTTCGTCGCTGATCTCGATAACTTCGATTACGGTCGGCTGAGGACGGTTTGCAGCTAGGGTGTGCCGCTGAAGTCTGGCCTGTTCTGCGGTGCGCCTACGGGCAGTTGGTTGCGGCATGGTCGGTACTGGTTGATTCTCGGGCACTGTGCTCGTTGGACGGCATGTGTGGCGACCCCGCCAATTGGGCTGATCACCCGGATGCGAAGGTTCGGGAACCGGTCCGTGCGCCAGGGTACTTCCTCTTCGCGTGCGGTGCTGGGTCCACCGAGCGGGTGGGGCTGCTCCAGATGGCCGTCGAGGTATTCGAGAGTCCGCGGGCTCAGTTCTCCGCTGAGTAGGTGAGACCTGGCCGGGGCTCGTCGTTGGATCGGAGAGTTTGTCTAGGGTCCATCCCCTGGTCCGAGAGGCACCACGTCGAGTGCTTCCTCGAAGGTGGCGACGACTTCCGGCGGTAGCTCCAAGGTCCGCGATGGAGTATGGGCTGACCGGGTTGACTGTTTCCTCCTCGGCGTGCTCCGCATTTCGACTCAAGCTGTGGAAAACGTATGATTAACTACCTGTGCTGCTGGTTCCTGGAGTGCGGTGTTACAATAAAATACTAGCGTTTGGATTAAACTTAAAGTTACTTAGATACCCCACCCAAAACCTGGATTTCAGTGTCCTCCTCGGCGTCTTCGGGGTTGCTATCGGCGTCATCGTCGTGGAAGCCCTTGAGGTCCGATAGGCCGGCTGTTCGTCGGCGTTTGGTCTTCGGGTCCTGTAGCCGGATAATATTCTGCGCCAAGAACTTCACGACCTTGAAAGGTCCGTCGTAGCGTGGCGCCAACTTGGCGGCAAAGCCTTCGGCAGCCTTAGAGAGGTGATGCTGCTTTAGTAGGACGAGATCTCCCAGTGCGGGTCTCCAGTCACGCCTGCGGAGATTATAGTGTTTGCTCTGGTTCTCACTCGCTTGCTGCATATTCTCTCGAGTGACCTTGAAGACCTCCCGCAAGTGGGCGGCCTTGTCTGTGGGCTTGGCCGGCTCTCGGCCCGTTTGCGGCGTGACCTCGTTGTAGAGCGCCCCGGGTAGTCGGGGTTCCCGTCCTTGGAGCAGGTACGCTGGGCTAAATCCCGTTGTGTCTGATGCGCTGGAATTTATTGCAAGGCTTATTTCCGGCAGAGCTTCATCCCACGTCTTCTGGCTTCCCTCAACGTATTGCGCAATCATAGTTTTCACGGTGCGGTTGGCTCGTTCCGTAGGGTTCTGCTGTGGTGAATACGGGGCGGTGTGCTGGATCGTCATTCCGAGCCGCCTCCCGAATTCTTTGAACCCCCGACTGGTGAACTGCGTCCCATTGTCGCAGACAAAGGTGGCTGGCACGCCGAATCGAGCCAGTATCCTTTCCCGAAATGATCTGATCAGGTGGGCTGTGGTAGCCTTGCGCAACGGCACTAACTCGACCCACTTGCTGAAGGCGTCGAAGAAGACTAAGAGCATTGAGTTCCCATGAGTGGAACGAGGTAAAGGCCCACGAAATCGGCACATAACACCTCGAATGGTTCCGTGACGCTCCGCGTGTCATCTGCCCAGGGGTTTAAGTTGGCTCACCTTAAACTTTTGGCACGGTTCGCACCGGCGGACGTACTGACGACGTCTCGAAATAGACCTGGCCAGTAGTACCGCTGCATGACCCGTTTGGCCGTCTTTCGGATGCCAATGTGTCCGGCCGCGGGTTGGTCGTGACACTCCTGCAAGATGCGGGGTCTAAGGGTCCTTGGTACACATAGCTTCCAGGGAATGTAGTCTTCCTCCTCTGGCCGGTTCCCACAACGGCGGTAGAGCTGCCCGTTCTCCTGGACATATTCGGGATAGTTCGCCGGCTCCTTGGCGATCCGAGAAAGCATTTTGCTGATCCAAGGGCATTGCGATTGGTCTTCTGTGGCTTGTTGCAGTCGTTCCAGGGGCTGGCGGGAGAGTGCATCGGCGACGACATTTTGGTTTCCCCGACGATAGTGGACATCGAACCTGAACTGCTGTAGCTCGAGGACCCATCGAGCAATGCGACCGGTGGGGTTCTCGATGGTGTTTAACCACTTCAGTGCCAAATGATCTGTGACTACGTTGAAGTGATAGCCTTCAAGGTAGCATCGAAACTGCGCACTGCCCACACAATTGCTAGGCACTCCTTCTCAGTGGTCGAATAATTTTCCTCGGCTGCTGCTAGCCGCCGACTAGCGTACGCGATGACCCGTTCCTTGTCATCAATCCGTTGAGTGAGGACTGCCCGAGGCCAAAGTCACTAGCGTCTGTCTGAACCGTGAATTTCTCCATGAAGTTCGGGCAGGCCAAGACAGGTGCTTCCGAAAGTCTGCACTTTAGTTCTTCGAAGGCTTGCTGCTGGTCGGTGGTCCAAGTCCATTTTGCCCCTTTTGAGCAACTTCGTGATGGGTTGAACGATGCTAGTGAAGTTTGGAACAAACCTTCGGTACCACGACGCGATCCCGAGGCACCTTCGGAGTTCTTTGACCGACGAGGGTGGCTGTAGCTCCTTGATCGCAGCTATCTTCTCGGGGTCGGTGTGGATGCCCTCTTCGCTGATGTGGTGCCCCAGATACACGAGACTCCTCTGAAAAACTTGCACTTGTCTCGGTTGAGCTTCAAGTTCGCGTTACGTAGCCGACTGAGTACCTCTCGCAAGTGTTGAACGTGCTCGTCGAGGGTCTTGCTCACGACGATAATATCGTCAAGGTACGCAAATGCGTGAGGGTCCATCTCCGGCCCGATGACTCCATCTAGCGCGCTGGAACGTGGATGGAGCCGAGTGGAGGCCGAAGGGCATGACCTTCCAATGGAATAACCCTCGTCCTGGCACCGTAAAGCGGTATACTCTCGACTGGTAGCCGCCATGGGGATCTGCCAGTAGCCACTCTTTAGATCCAACGTGGAAAATACCTGGCGTTCCGCAACTTCTCGAGGATATGGTTGATTCGAGGGAGTGGGTATGCGTCCGGGACAGAACGCGCGTTCAACTGGCGGTAGTCTACGCACATGCGAACATCGCCGGTTTTCTTGCCAACCAACACGATCGGTGCGCTGTGGGGACTTTTAGACGGCTCGATACGCCCATCGCGCAGCAACTCGTCCACTTAGTCGTCAATGATCTTCTGCATTGCGGGGTTCCGGGTGAAATAACGTTGTTTGATCGGACGCTTATCTCTCATTACGATCGCATGCTCGGTAATAGTGGATACTCCAGAGAGGCCGTTGAATTTGTCTAGTTCCTCGGCCAGGAGGGCCAAGGCGCGCTTCATCTCAGGGTCTGGGTCGTCTGTTGGTGGCTGGCTATCGGCATCTCGACTGGTGTCTGCGGGATGCTCGTCGACCGACGGTGTTGCGACATCGGCCAGGCTAAGTGTCTCTCGTGGTCGTCGAAGGGGTTTCTTTCGACCGCTTGTGCGCACGGTGGTGGGAGGTAATCCCTAGGTAGGCGGGCGAAATGCCGTTTCCGGTACTCAGGGGTGCTTGTGGGTGATCGCGTCGGAGGCTGGACTGTGGGACTAGTGGTCGTGGGCGCGATTGAGGTCTTCCGTACTACGAACGACGGTGGCTCCCAAGTAGCGGGGCCCGTGGTAAACGAAGCGTGGGTCGATGGGACAGACGTGGCGGAGGAGGTACTTGGCGGCGGAGCCAACGGAACGGCAGGGCGCAAGGGGCCGAATGCGGCGACATAGCAGGTGCATGGGCGGTAGGTAGCGAGGCAATGACTGTCGGAGCCAGGGAACTTGTAGAGTAGAAGCGGGTCGAAGTTGGAGCCTTTTGGGCCGATTTCCAAGACAGCACCAATTCCGGCGAGAAAATCAATCCCTAGTAGCACGTCGTCAATCGTGGAGGGCAGGACTAGGACCGGCATGGTCACCTGCTGAGACCCTAGACTGAGTGTGACGTTAAGTGCCTCGGTGATCTCCCTACAGCTCCCGTCGGCCAGGCTAGACGAGTCCTCACCGCTCGTTGATTTTGCTGTGTTTTAACCAACGCAGCGGTCCTCTCGCTGATGAACGTCCGAGTCGCTCCAGTATCGACAGTGGCCGCAAAGGGTCGACCCTCGATGATCACAGACGCGACTACTCTGCCCCTCTCACCGGAGAGCGGGCTCTACTGTCGGGTTGGGGTTGACGCTGCCTCCGTCCGTTCCCCGGATGGGCGGAAGCGCTCCCCATTTCCAGCGCGGCTGCTCGACAGCAGTCGATAGTCCGGACTCCGCGTAATCCGCAGTCCCAGCAGAACAGGACGCGTTCGTTGCGGCATTCCCGACTAAAATGGCCGGACTGGCCGCAGTTGCGGCAAGGCACCCACACGTCGATCCGCGACTCATCTGCAACTTGGCGGCTGGCGATTTCCGTGGATATGGGCACCAGCGCGGTGGAGTCTCTTGGTCTCTCCGGGCGAGGACTGTTGCGGGTTGATGCCGACACGGTGGTGGTTACAAGTGGTCTCAGCGTGGTCAGGGCCTGGGAGTATCGGGCTTGGTCACGATCACGGGTGACCTCGAAAGTCGTCACCAGGCGAGTCAATTGCGCCAAGGTAGTAAACTCGTGTCGACGAGTGAAAAGCTGATAGTCGGGTAGGAGGTTTTCATAAATACGATTCAGCTCCTGAGCGGCATCGTAATGGGCGCGGCGCATCATCAACCGCAGGCTGAGGGCGAAGTCCTTAAAGTTTTCTCCTGATCGCTGTTGCCTGGTTCGGATTTCATCCTCCAAGCGCTGGAAATACTGGGTGGGTAAAAAGAAGTCAAGGAAGTCATCCCGAAATTCTTCCCAAGTCGCCCCTTGAAGACGGCTGACCCGGAACCAGTCCCCAGCGCGACCGAGCAACACGCTGGACAAAACCTTTGGAAGCTGCTGGAGGTCGATCTGGTAGGCATCGGCCCTTTCCTCCAGTTGTTCCAAGAAATACAGTGGATCGGAGTTCTCCCCGTCAAAAATATGCCCCATTTCCGAAGCTTGTCTGCTAGCCCGAACTGGAGTGCTCGGTCACCGTCGGCTCGCAGGGGCCGGAGGGCTGCGAAGTGTCCTGATGTCTACTCGAAGAAGAGCCCGGAGTGGTCGTGGGGACTTGAAGGCGAAGTGACGAGGGGTCAGGGCTGGCCCGCCTTTGCGGTCGCACAGAGTCAGGGTCGTTGGCCGGATTTGGGGATCTCGAGATCGATTATGGTGCACTAGCTCCAGCTCGGCTAGGCGCAACGCACGGTCTTTAGGCAGCTCTGGTTGACTGGCATACTGGCCCAACCGTTTCCGCATTTCGTCCACAGTGCCTTCGGTGTCCAGTCCGAACTCAGTGAGGATGTCCTCTAGTTCGGCTTTGCGTAGATAATATATCCACTGCACTCCCATTGTTGTGATGGGTGCTCTTCAATGGGTCCGTTAGTCAATGGTGCAGTGGCCCGCAGGATAATTCAGGGGAGAAAGCTAGCAGCGACTGCGCAGGATTCGAGGATTAAAGTTAACTCGGGGTGCGGCTAGTGTAAGGCAATAAATGTCTTGGTCTGTGTAAAATATTCGCTCAACGACTTTGGGGCTATGGTGACGTTTTAAGTCACAAAGATGGAGTGTCCTTGATGTCCTTAATTCTCCTCGGGTCCCTGCTCGGGCGCCATCTGTAAGGTAGTGTCCTGGGCTGGGATATGTCTCAGTCAGGCCAGGGTTCGTTTACAGAAAATGTATAGATTTGGGACCGATTTGGGGTAGGACAGGATCAGAGAGAAAGTTGGCTGCCCTGATCCCAGCTTAGGTCGGTTGAGCGATCCTGGGCGGCTGCTAGTGGGCGTGGCTAACTTGGGTAAACCGCGGTTGTACACCTGGACTCCAGGGCCGGATTGGCTACGCACGGGGCCAAAGAAAATGCAAACAAGGGATAAACCACAGTTGTAAGCATGTACTGCGGGGCCGGATCAGGCTACGCGCGGGTGAAAACAAGAGAGCCCAGAGCAAACGCAAACAAGGGTTAAACAGCAGTTGTAAGCTTCACTACAGGGCCGGATCGGGCTACGCGCGGGAAACTAAGAAAGCCCAGAGCAAATGCAAACAAGGGTTAAAACCGCAGTTGTAAGCTTCACTACAGGGCCGGATCGGGCTACGCGCGGGGAAACTAAGAGAAATCCCAGAGCAAATGCAAACAAGGGTTAAGACCGCAGTTGTAAGCTTCACTACAGGGCCGGATTGGCTACGCACGGGGCCAAAGAAATGCAAACAAGGGACAAACCACAGTTGTAAGCATGTACTGCGGGGCCGGATCAGGCTACGCGCGGGTGAAAACAAGAGAGCCCAGAGCAAACGCAAACAAGGGTTAAACAGCAGTTGTAAGCTTCACTACAGGGCCGGATCGGGCTACGCGCGGGAAACTAAGAAAGCCCAGAGCAAATGCAAACAAGGGTTAAAACCGCAGTTGTAAGCAAGTGCTACGGGGCCGGAACAGGCTACGCAAATGCGGGGCTAAACCACAGTTGTCAGCTTCACTACAGGGCCGGATCGGGCTACGCGCGGGAAACTAAGAAAGCCCAGAGCAAATGCAAACAAGGGTTAAAACCGCAGTTGTAAGCATCACTACAGGGCCGGATCGGGCTACGCGCGGGAAACTAAGAAAGCCCAGAGCAAATGCAAACAAGGGTTAAACAGCAGTTGTAAGCTTCACTACAGGGCCGGATCGGGCTACGCGCGGGAAACTAAGAAATCCCAGAGCAAATGCAAACAAGGGTTAAAACCGCAGTTCTAAGCAAGTGCTACGGGGCCGGAACAGGCTACGCGCGGAAACTAAAAGAAAGCCCAGAGCAAATGCGAACCAGGGTTAAAACCACAGTTGTCAGCTTCACTACAGGGCCGGATCGTGCTACGCGCGGGTGAAAATGAGGCAGAGCCCAGAGCAATTGCAAACAAGGGTTAAACCACAGTTGTAAGCAAGTACTACCGGGCCGGAGCGGGCTACGCGCGGCTGTAAATAGTTCCCAGGGTAGAGACGAGATTAGAGTTTAGATTCTAGTACTTCAGTTTTATTTGGTCGGATGCTCTAGTGAACGTGGTTATTCCTACCTAACCGCACTCCCATACACTCTTCTACTCACTCCGTACAGAACAGTGGCGGCAGAGCGGGCTGGATATGGTTCTCGGCGTTCGCTGTTGAGTCCGGCGGGCGTGGCTGGTTAAACTCACGCGATGGGCGAGCACGTGGTGGGGCGTGGCACTTGGCGGTTGCGTGGACACTGGCGTGCGGCAACGAGGAACTCGGCGTCGGCGCGGAGCACTTTCGAGCGGGGTGATATGCGCAACTATGCACTGAGGTACCAGACGTGGGCGTGGAACTAAGCGGTGGCGTGGAGCACTGGCGAGCGATGGCGGCGACACGTGTTGAACTTGCGGACTCCCGCGAGACGCTCGTAACTCCTCTTTCCGGGCCCAAAACTTGACTCCTCTTCCTGGGTCCCAAAACTCGACTGACTCCGACTCCGGCGCTGTACCTTTGCTAAGCCGGCTCAGATCGCAAAGCTCCCTTCGTCTGCATATCTCCTCTCCGGCTCGGTGCAGTTGGCCAGTCCCAATCGCGGAAGGGTTTCACGGCTCTCCCGCTCCCGCTCGTTCGGGTCGCCCTGCCTGTACCGACGTCTGGGTATGGGAGTCAACGTGCACGCCTCTCGGCTTTTCCTCGTGGCCTCTGGTGCTCGCAAATGCAGCGATGCAGCCGATCGCCCTTTTCTTATCTAGCGTTGCGAGCTTGCTCTCGCTGCGCAGCCTCCAAAACTATCTCCGTGGGTCGTGTGCTCGGCTTGTCACTATCCTCCTCTCTCCTCGCTGTTCTTGGCTCCGCTCTGTCGCTGCACTGCCCTGGCTACACTGAGAGAAACTTAAACTAAAATATAATATATATAATTTGGAAATATGTATTGTGCGCTCGGAACGGGGCGTCACACCCCTTACTTCGCCGGGCGTAAAGAGATGGTAACCTGCCCAGTGGTGTTGATCTCGTTCGTCCGTGGGGTAAGGCGTGGGGCGTACCTTATGTTCCGGCCTTCTGCTTAGTGATATCCGGGGTCGCGGGGTACTGTGCCGACGGGCGGTCTTGGTGAGCTGATCCCGGTTATAGGTAATCCCTCTGGGCGGCGGCTTCTGTTTTCTAACCGGCGTTGAGCCTGTGCCGACGTGCTTGGCCCATCTTCATCGACCTCCATACGGGAGCAACTGGCTTCATCTGGTGGCACCGGGTTGGGTCGCACGAGGATGGTGTCTCCGGCGATGGGCATCGAGTTGGCAAGTGGGTCGTGCTCGGAATATGGCGGCGGTGGTGTTCCATCCTACGTGGGTAATGTGGCATGGCACTCCGGTGGAAGTACTCGCTTGATGAATGTCTCCCTCCATGACCTCCGGTGAGGGTCCAGCCCAGGCCCCATATCGCGGCGGCGGAGGGTTTGCAGCCAATAAGCTGTCGGTTGATGCTCGGTCTTCTTCTTCGTCGCTGATCTCGATAACTTCGATTACGGTCGGCTGAGGACGGTTTGCAGCTAGGGTGTGCCGCTGAAGTCTGGCCTGTTCTGCGGTGCGCCTACGGGCAGTTGGTTGCGGCATGGTCGGTACTGGTTGATTCTCGGGCACTGTGCTCGTTGGACGGCATGTGTGGCGACCCCGCCAATTGGGCTGATCACCCGGATGCGAAGGTTCGGGAACCGGTCCGTGCGCCAGGGTACTTCCTCTTCGCGTGCGGTGCTGGGTCCACCGAGCGGGTGGGGCTGCTCCAGATGGCCGTCGAGGTATTCGAGAGTCCGCGGGCTCAGTTCTCCGCTGAGAGTAGGTGAGACCTGGCCGGGGCTCGTCGTTGGATCGGAGAGTTTGTCTAGGGTCCATCCCCTGGTCCGAGAGGCACCACGTCGAGTGCTTCCTCGAAGGTGGCGACGACTTCCGGCGGTAGCTCCAAGGTCCGCGATGGAGTATGGGCTGACCGGGTTGACTGTTTCCTCCTCGGCGTGCTCCGCATTTCGACTCAAGCTGTGGAAAACGTATGATTAACTACCTGTGCTGCTGGTTCCTGGAGTGCGGTGTTACAATAAGATACTAGCGTTTGGATTAAACTTAAAGTTACTTAGATACCCCACCCAAAACCTGGATTTCAGTGTCCTCCTCGGCGTCTTCGGGGTTGCTATCGGCGTCATCGTCGTGGAAGCCCTTGAGGTCCGATAGGCCGGCTGTTCGTCGGCGTTTGGTCTTCGGGTCCTGTAGCCGGATAATATTCTGCGCCAAGAACTTCACGACCTTGAAAGGTCCGTCGTAGCGTGGCGCCAACTTGGCGGCAAAGCCTTCGGCAGCCTTAGAGAGGTGATGCTGCTTTAGTAGGACGAGATCTCCCAGTGCGGGTCTCCAGTCACGCCTGCGGAGATTATAGTGTTTGCTCTGGTTCTCACTCGCTTGCTGCATATTCTCCCGAGTGACCTTGAAGACCTCCCGCAAGTGGGCGGCCTTGTCTGTGGGCTTGGCCGGCTCTCGGCCCGTTGCGGCGTGACCTCGTTGTAGAGCGCCCCGGGTAGTCGGGGTTCCCGTCCTTGGAGCAGGTACGCTGGGCTAAATCCCGTTGTGTCTGATGCGCTGGAATTTATTGCAAGGCTTATTTCCGGCAGAGCTTCATCCCACGTCTTCTGGCTTCCCTCAACGTATTGCGCAATAATAGTTTTCACGGTGCGGTTGGCTCGTTCCGTAGGGTTCTGCTGTGGTGAATACGGGGCGGTGTGCTGGATCGTCATTCCGAGCCGCCTCCCGAATTCTTTGAACCCCCGACTGGTGAACTGCGTCCCATTGTCGCAGACAAAGGTGGCTGGCACGCCGAATCGAGCCAGTATCCTTTCCCGAAATGATCTGATCAGGTGGGCTGTGGTAGCCTTGCGCAACGGCACTAACTCGACCCACTTGCTGAAGGCGTCGAAGAAGACTAAGAGCATTGAGTTCCCATGAGTGGAACGAGGTAAAGGCCCACGAAATCGGCACATAACACCTCGAATGGTTCCGTGACGCTCCGCGTGTCATCTGCCCAGGGGTTTAAGTTGGCTCACCTTAAACTTTTGGCACGGTTCGCACCGGCGGACGTACTTGACGACGTCTCGAAATAGACCTGGCCAGTAGTACCGCTGCATGACCCGTTTGGCCGTCTTTCGGATGCCAATGTGTCCGGCCGCGGGTTGGTCGTGACACTCCTGCAAGATGCGGGGTCTAAGGGTCCTTGGTACACATAGCTTCCAGGGAATGTAGTCTTCCTCCTCTGGCCGGTTCCCACAACGGCGGTAGAGCTGCCCGTTCTCCTGGACATATTCGGGATAGTTCGCCGGCTCCTTGGCGATCCGAGAAAGCATTTTGCTGATCCAAGGGCATTGCGATTGGTCTTCTGTGGCTTGTTGCAGTCGTTCCAGGGGCTGGCGGGAGAGTGCATCGGCGACGACATTTTGGTTTCCCCGACGATAGTGGACATCGAACCTGAACTGCTGTAGCTCGAGGACCCATCGAGCAATGCGACCGGTGGGGTTCTCGATGGTGTTTAACCACTTCAGTGCCAAATGATCTGTGACTACGTTGAAGTGATAGCCTTCAAGGTAGCATCGAAACTTGCGCACTGCCCACACAATTGCTAGGCACTCCTTCTCAGTGGTCGAATAATTTTCCTCGGCTGCTGCTAGCCGCCGACTAGCGTACGCGATGACCCGTTCCTTGTCATCAATCCGTTGAGTGAGGACTGCCCGAGGCCAAAGTCACTAGCGTCTGTCTGAACCGTGAATTTCTCCATGAAGTTCGGGCAGGCCAAGACAGGTGCTTCCGAAAGTCTGCACTTTAGTTCTTCGAAGGCTTGCTGCTGGTCGGTGGTCCAAGTCCATTTTGCCCCTTTTGAGCAACTTCGTGATGGGTTGAACGATGCTAGTGAAGTTTGGAACAAACCTTCGGTACCACGACGCGATCCCGAGGCACCTTCGGAGTTCTTTGACCGACGAGGGTGGCTGTAGCTCCTGATCGCAGCTATCTTCTCGGGGTCGGTGTGGATGACCTCTTCGCTGATGTGGTGCCCCAGATACACGAGACTCCTCTGAAAAACTTGCACTTGTCTCGGTTGAGCTTCAAGTTCGCGTTACGTAGCCGACTGAGTACCTCTCGCAAGTGTTGAACGTGCTCGTCGAGGGTCTTGCTCACGACGATAATATCGTCAAGGTACGCAAATGCGTGAGGGTCCATCTCCGGCCCGATGACTCCATCTAGCGCGCGCTGGAACGTGGATGGAGCCGAGTGGAGGCCGAAGGGCATGACCTTCCAATGGAATAACCCTCGTCCTGGCACCGTAAAGCGGTATACTCTCGACTGGTAGCCGCCATGGGGATCTGCCAGTAGCCACTCTTTAGATCCAACGTGGAAAAATACCTGGCGTTCCGCAACTTCTCGAGGATATGGTTGATTCGAGGGAGCGGGTATGCGTCCGGGACAGAACGCGCGTTCAACTGGCGGTAGTCTACGCACATGCGAACATCGCCGGTTTTCTTGCCAACCAACACGATCGGTGCGCTGTGGGGACTTTTAGACGGCTCGATACGCCCATCGCGCAGCAACTCGTCCACTTGGTCGTCAATGATCTTCTGCATTGCGGGGTTCCGGGTGAAATAACGTTGTTTGATCGGACGCTTATCTCTCATTACGATCGCATGCTCGGTAATAGTGGATACTCCAGAGGCCGTTGAATTTGTCTAGTTCCTCGGCCAGGAGGGCCAAGGCGCGCTTCATCTCAGGGTCTGGGTCGTCTGTTGGTGGCTGGCTATCGGCACCTCGACTGGTGTCTACGGGATGCTCGTCGACCGACGGTGTTGCGACATCGGCCAGGCTAAGTGTCTCTCGTGGTCGTCGAAAGGGGTTTCTTTCGACCGCTTGTGCGCACGGTGGTGGGAGGTAATCCCTAGGTAGGCGGGCGAAATGCCGTTTCCGGTACTCAGGGGTGCTTGTGGGTGATCGCGTCGGAGGCTGGACTGTGGGACTAGTGGTCGTGGGCGCGATTGAGGTCTTCCGTACTACGAACGACGGTGGCTCCCAAGTAGCGGGGCCCGTGGTAAACGAAGCGTGGGTCGATGGGACAGACGTGGCGGAGGAGGTACTTGGCGGCGGAGCCAACGGAGACGGCGGGGCGCAAGGGGCCGAATGCGGCGACATAGCAGGTGCATGGGCGGTAGGTAGCGAGGCAATGACTGTCGGAGCCAGGGGAACTTGTAGAGTAGAAGCGGGTCGAAGTTGGAGCCTTTTTGGGCCGATTTCCAAGACAGCACCAATTCCGGCGAGAAAATCAATCCCTAGTAGCACGTCGTCAATCGTGGAGGGCAGGACTAGGACCGGCATGGTCACCTGCTGAGACCCTAGACTGAGTGTGACGTTAAGTGCCTCGGTGATCTCCCTACAGATCCCGTCGGCCAGGCTAAGACGAGTCCTCACCGCTCGTTGATTTTGCTGTGTTTTAACCAACGCAGCGGTCCTCTCGCTGATGAACGTCCGAGTCGCTCCAGTATCGACAGTGGCCGCAAAGGGTCGACCCTCGATGATCACAGACGCGACTACTCTGCCCCTCTCACACCGGAGAGCGGGCTCTACTGTCGGGTTGGGGTTGACGCTGCCTCCGTCCGTTCCCCGGATGGGCGGAAGCGCTCCCCGTTTCCCGGCGCGGCTGCTCGACAGCAGTCGATAGTCCGGACTCCGCGTAATCCGCAGTCCCAGCAGAACAGGACGCGTTCGTTGCGGCATTCCCGACTAAAATGGCCGGACTGGCCGCAGTTGCGGCAGGCACCCGCACGTCGATCCGCGACTCATCTGCAACTTGGCGGCTGGCGATTTCCGTGGATATGGGCACCAGCGCGGTGGAGTCTCTTGGTCTCTCCGGGCGAGGACTGTTGCGGGTTGATGCCGATACGGTGGTGGTTACAAGTGGTCTCAGCGTGGTCAGGGCCTGGGAGTATCGGGCTTGGTCACGATCACGGGTGACCTCGAAAGTCGTCACCAGGCGAGTCAATTGCGCCAAGGTAGTAAACTCGTGTCGACGAGTGAAAAGCTGATAGTCGGGTAGGAGGTTTTCATAAATACGATTCAGCTCCTGAGCGGCATCGTAATTGGCGCGGCGCATCATCAACCGCAGGCTGAGGGCGAAGTCCTTAAAGTTTTCTCCTGGTCGCTGTTGCCTGGTTCGGATTTCATCCTCCAAGCGCTGGAAATACTGGGTGGGTAAAAGAAGTCAAGGAAGTCATCCCGAAATTCTTCCCAAGTCGCCCCTTGAAGACGGCTGACCCGGAACCAGTCCCCAGCGCGACCGAGCAACACGCTGGACAAAACCTTTGGAAGCTGCTGGAGGTCGATCTGGTAGGCATCGGCCCTTTCCTCCAGTTGTTCCAAGAAATACAGTGGATCGGAGTTCTCCCCGTCAAAAATATGCCCCATTTCCGAAGCTTGTCTGCTAGCCCGAACTGGAGTGCTCGGTCACCGTCGGCTCGCAGGGGCCGGAGGGCTGCGAAGTGTCCTGATGTCTACTCGAAGAAGAGCCCGGAGTGGTCGTGGGGACTCGAAGGCGAAGTGACGAGGGGTCAGGGCTGGCCCGCCTTTGCGGTCGCACAGAGTCAGGGTCGTTGGCCGGATTTGGGGATCTCGAGATCGATTATGGTGCACTAGCTCCAGCTCGGCTAGGCGCAACGCACGGTCTTTAGGCAGCTCTGGTTGACTGGCATACTGGCCCAACCGTTTCCGCATTTCGTCCACAGTGCCTTCGGTGTCCAGTCCGAACTCAGTGAGGATGTCCTCTAGTTCGGCTTTGCGTAGATAATAAATCCACTGCACTCCCATTGTTGTGATGGGTGCTCTTCAATGGGTCCGTTAGTCAATGGTGCAGTGGCCCGCAGGATAATTCAGGGGAGAAAGCTAGCAGCGACTGCGCAGGATTCGAGGATTAAAGTTAACTCGGGGTGCGGCTAGTGTAAGGCAATAAATGTCTTGGTCTGTGTAAAAATATTCGCTCAACGACTTTGGGGCTATGGTGACGTTTTAAGTCACAAAAGATGGAGTGTCCTTGATGTCCTTAATTCTCCTCGGGTCCCTACTTTGGCGCCATCTGTAAGGTAGTGTCCTGGGCTGGGATATGTCTCAGTCTGGCCAGGGTTCGTTTACAGAAAATGTATAGATTTGGGACCGATTTGGGGTAGGACAGGATCAGAGAGAAAGTTGGCTGCCCTGATCCCAGCTTAGGTCGGTTGAGCGATCCTGGGCGGCTGCTAGTGGGCGTGGCTAACTTGGGTAAACCGCGGTTGTACACCTGGACTCCAGGGCCGGATTGGCTACGCACGGGGCCAAAGAAAATGCAAACAAGGGATAAACCACAGTTGTAAGCATGTACTGCGGGGCCGGATCAGGCTACGCGCGGGTGAAAACAAGAGCCCGAGCAAACGCAAACAAGGGTTAAACAGCAGTTGTAAGCTTCACTACAGGGCCGGATCGGGCTACGCGCGGGAAACTAAGAAAGCCCAGAGCAAATGCAAACAAGGGTTAAAACCGCAGTTGTAAGCTTCACTACAGGGCCGGATCGGGCTACGCGCGGAAACTAAGAGAAATCCCAGAGCAAATGCAAACAAGGGTTAAGACCGCAGTTGTAAGCTTCACTACAGGGCCGGATTGGCTACGCACGGGGCCAAAGAAAATGCAAACAAGGGATAAACCACAGTTGTAAGCATGTACTGCGGGGCCGGATCAGGCTACGCGCGGGTGAAAACAAGAGAGAGCCCAGAGCAAACGCAAACAAGGGTTAAACAGCAGTTGTAAGCTTCACTACAGGGCCGGATCGGGCTACGCGCGGGAAACTAAGAGAAAGCCCAGAGCAAATGCAAACAAGGGTTAAAACCGCAGTTGTAAGCTTCACTACAGGGCCGGATCGGGCTACGCGCGGGAAACTAAGAAAGCCCAGAGCAAATGCAAACAAGGGTTAAACAGCAGTTGTAAGCTTCACTACAGGGCCGGATCGGGCTACGCGCGGGAAACTAAGAGAAATCCCAGAGCAAATGCAAACAAGGGTTAAAACCGCAGTTGTAAGCAAGTGCTACGGGGCCGGAACAGGCTACGCGCGGGAAACTAAAAGAAAGCCCAGAGCAAATGCGAACCAGGGTTAAAACCACAGTTGTCAGCTTCACTACAGGGCCGGATCGTGCTACGCGCGGGTGAAAATGAGGCAGAGCCCAGAGCAATTGCAAACAAGGGTTATACCACAGTTGTAAGCAAGTACTACCGGACCGTTGCGGGCTACGCGCGGCTGTAAATAGTTCCCAGGGTAGAGACGAGATTAGAGTTTAGATTCTAGTACTTCAGTTTTATTTGGTCGGATGCTCTAGTGAACGTGGTTATTCCTACCTAACCGCACTCCCATACACTCTTCTACTCACTCCGTACAGAACAGTGGCGGCAGAGCGGGCTGGATATGGTTCTCGGCGTTCGCTGTTGAGTCCGGCGGGCGTGGCTGGTTAAACTCGCGATGGGCGAGCACGTGGTGGGGCGTGGCACTTGGCGGTTGCGTGGACACTGGCGTGCGGCAACGAGGAACTCGGCGTCGGCGCGGAGCACTTTCGAGCGGGGTGATATGCGCAACTATGCACTGAGGTACCAGACGTGGGCGTGGAACTAAGCGGTGGCGTGGAGCACTGGCGAGCGATGGCGGCGACACGTGTTGAACTTGCGGACTCCCGCGAGACGCGCTCGTAACTCCTCTTTCCCGGGCCCAAAAACTTGACTCCTCTTCCTGGGTCCCAAAACTCGACTGACTCCGACTCCGGCGCTGTACCTTTGCTAAGCCGGCTCAGATCGCAAAGCTCCCCTTCGTCTGCATACCTCCTCTCCGGCTCGGTGCAGTTGGCCAATCCCGATCGCGGAAGGGTTTCACGGCTCTCCCGCTCCCGCTCGTTCGGGTCGCCCTGCCTGTACCGACGTCTGGGTATGGGAGTCAACGTGCACGCCGCTCGGCTTTTCCTCGTGGCCTCTGGTGCTCGCAAATGCAGCGATGCAGCCGATCGCCCTTTTCTTATCTAGCGTTGCGAAAGCTTGCTCTCGCTGCGCAGCCTCCAAAGCTATCTCCGTGGGTCGTGTGCTCGGCTTGTCACTTGTTTGGAAATATGTATTGTGCGCTCGGAACGGGGCGTCACAGCGCTGAGAAATGATGACGTCGTTAGGTCTGACACCAGCTCAAGGTGCACTGCCTTTGTAGCAAAGCAAATAAAGACGCATATGTAGCATTTAATAGAAGCCTTGCTACGTATGCCGCTTTTGTAAAAGAAAGGTCCGCAGAAATCCAATCCTGTAACATTAAATGTGCTCGATCCTGTCACTCGATCCTTGGGAAGGTCCGCCATAATGTGCTCCGCTAGCCGTGGCCTTGCCCGAAAGCAAATAGTGCATTTGCTGACCACACTTGTTACTGTCTTCCGTCCACCAATTGGCCAATATTCCAGCCGAATTTGTGCCAACAGCGCACGGGGTCCTGAATGTAGATTGCGAAGATGAAAATGCATAATGATAGCTCGTGTCACTGAATGCTGGCGTGGTAAAATAATTGGGTGTTGAGCCTCGACTGCTGGCGCGGAAATCTTCAAGCGTCCGCCTACACGCATCAGTCCTTCTTTGTCAACAAAAGGAGCCAGGGAAACTATAGTACTTGAAGCCTTAACTGGACGATTTTTCAGCAGGCTTTGTATTCCTCCTCCATGTGTGTCATCTGAATAGAGCGTAGAAGCATTTTGGTTCCGCCCAGAATATGTTCTACAGAAAGAGGTACGTTAGATAGTCGATGCCGAAACTTGTAAACGTAGCCAAAAGAACTCCTTAATTTTTGCCACGAATTGGCAAACTTGCACCCAAGCGAGACATCAGCGCTAGTGGCGCTTCCCAACAGAACTTTCATCCTCAACTCAGGCAGGGGCTCTACTATTAGGCACGACTCTGGCCATTGTCCTTTTTCTTCCTTTAGATAATCGGGGCCATGAGCTCACAAATTAGACTCTGCAAGCTCGCTGGGCAATGCTCCTCTTGACAGTATATCAGCAGGATTCGATTTTGTCGGAACGTAATGCCGTAAAAGTCCCTGATCACGAAACTTGATCCCAGCGGAAATGTAATTTAATTGATGCATTGTTTGAATCGCTAAAAAGGCGGCGGTTCCATATGTGACTGTATCGAGCTTGTAAATCTGTATGTCCGCATCTGGAGAATTTCGCCACAAGATGCATTAAAAATAACTATCGGATTCAGCCATCCTCACACAGCGATACATTTTGCAAATATCGCCAGTCAACGCTACAGGGAACGTCCTAAACTGCAGAATCGTATTGAAAAGCTTCGGTTGTATGATCGGACCGGCCAGAAGTAAGTCATTCAACGAATATTCTGATGATGAGGTGGCAGATCCATCGAATACAACCCTTAATTTAGTCGAGGTACTTTTGGCTTTCAAAACGCAGTGATGGGGCAAAAAATATCTGCATAAATTTTTAAAGCTTTCATCAACGGGCGACATATGCTTAAGCGCCAGATACTCTTGAAGAAACTCGGAATATTGACGTTTGAGCTGTGGACGCCTTTCCAGCTTGTGTTCCAAATTTTAGAACCTACGCCTTGCCTGCGAATAGGAGTCGCCTAGCATGTCCAAGCTATGCCTAGCTGGAAGTTGAACTGAATATTCGCCACACAATCAATTTCGTCCTTACTGATTCGATAGTCGGAATCTCCCAAGACTTCGATTTCCCAAAATTTGCGCACTATTTCATCAATGCGCTGATCAATCTCATCGGATGTCCTCCCTGATGAAATGGCACCTAGAGTAACTGCCTGGGCTTGCTCTGAACCACCTCCAGACACCACCCATCCAAGGCGAGTTTTTTGAAGCAGCGGAAGACCATCCTCTAGCTTAATCTGACCAACACAAAGAAGCTCGAAGAAAAGGCTGGCTCCTATTAGAAGATCGACTCTTTGCGGTGTGTGAAACTCTGGGTCGGCTAATCGACCATCATCGAATTAATGACTGACTCGGCTGCTTTCCGGTGATGTTTGGAGCAATCAACGCCGTGATGCTAGTGGAAAAATCGGAATTGATTGATTTCATGGTCAGACATACAGAATAGCCCTCAGATGCAAATTGCACGTCACCTAAACCATATACAGAGGAAGTAGCTTTAATTCGACGCAATTGTAATTGATGAGCAAGAAAAGAAGTTATGATATGAATTTGAGAACCGGAATCCAATAATGCTCGGCAGGGTATCCATGAGCCATTTCGGCTTTTAATTTTGACGACTGCAGTTGCGAGAAGCACAACACCTGGATTTAAATTTTGGGCCAAAAGAAAGGTAGAGTTTGACAAGTTGGTAATCATCGGCGATGGCTGTGATATTGTTGGCTGTGCTATCTCATACCCTACTGCAGATGACGAAGGGGCCAGTGCTTCAACATTTTGAGAATTTATATGAAGAGGATCGGCAAGACATCGAGTCACAATTTCTCACTAAATGGCTCCTTTTAAGGCAATTTATGCAAAGGCCTAATCTCTTGGCTTCTCGAAGCCGAATTGGAGGCGATAGATTGGCAAATTGAGGGTAGAGATAAATTGCATGATTTTCGCTACGGCAAACCACGCAGCTGTGTAAATTGTTACTGGCGATGAGAGTATTTCGATGCATGTTAACACCACGATTGTTGCCCACCTGACAGCCGACTGCGTATGCAGCAGTGGCGTGCTCCATGTTTTCCAACTTGAGACATTGCTTGTCCAAAAATTCCAAAAATTGGTCAGATGTAGGGATTTCATTTGCAGATCTTTCTACTTCCCATAGAGACTGGTTAACTGCATCCACCTTCTGCAGCAGAAGGTGCATGATCATGCATTCACCAATTTGCGCTGGGGTTCCCATTGTACGAAGAGCCCGTAGATTAGCGTTGATTTTGTCAGACAACCCTCTTAGGTTTGCAGCAGAAGCCGGCTCTACCCTCTTGACGCCCAAAATCTCGGTGATATGTGCCTGAAATATAAGACGCTTGTTATTATACCGCCTGTTTAATAACTCTAAAGCAATAGAACAATTCTTATCAGTGATCTCAAGCGATCGAATTGTATCCAACGCTGCGCCCTTCACTGAAGATTTTAGATGCTGCAGCTTTACAACGTTGGGGAGGTCGGTTTCCTGATCGATTATCGTTGAGAACATAGACATAGAACTGGCGAATTCCGTATAGCCACCACTGAATTCGGGCAGTCTTAACTCCGGTAAGAACGATTTCCTAAACAAACTAGTGGGGCGGTTTCCAGCGTGGATTCATTTCGCATAGTCGAACACGCCACATTTGATGTCTGTTGTTGTCGCTTTCCAAGTTCCACGCTCAGGTCGCATCGCAGGTCAACTTCCAACTCATCAAATTCGTCCCGTGTTTTGCTGCCAATCTCGTCGTAGTCCAGCTCCTCCAACTTATCATGCGCCAAGGTAAATGAGGCTTTCAGTTCCGCAACCATTTCCAGACGCACCTTTAACTCATCATCAGACATATCACAAATTGCGGATGCTCTTTGCACGATTAAGTAATGACGCTGACTTCTGCTTATAAAATATTGTCCCCCTTATTAGGCCTTATAATCGTTGAATCCAGCGACTTTTTAAATCTCAAGTGTTTGCAGGTTATATATAAGCAAAGGGGAATCCGCAAATAAAAACCGCTTCTCTGTGATAGTTATCCGCTGAGCGAAACCGCGGCGGTCAATGATCGCGAATAGAGTTAGGTATGTATTGGGCGCACGTATATATGTACCGAAACGCGAGGCAATGCAAGGGGACAAGCATTAGCTATTTAAGTCAAATTATTAGTTTAGTGATAATGTTAATCACGTCGGGGTCACCAATGTTGGGCTAGTGAGCTTTTTCACTAACTTAATTAAACAAAACGCGATTGTTTCATCAATTTCAATTGTTTTATTCGGCCGCGCAGGGCAATATATATATATAAATTTGGGGGTATGTAAGATTCGCGAAAAGCAAATACTGGCTGCGCTCGAACTATTGCGTATGACAACAACAACTGTGCTGCGCCCGATAAGTGAGATAAGCGAACAAGCTTCGGCAAAATAGGCGGCCGAAGCTGTGCTTAGGGCAAAGGCCGAGGTTGCGCATAGATAAATGCAGATAACTGTGCGTGCATTATTCGGCTGCTGCCGGGCCATCACTTCGAGAGGGCATGACCAAACAATAATGTGATTGCCAGTAATTGAAACTTCTGTATTTATACAAGTTTGATTTAATATTTCTTTCTGTACATTCCAAGTAAAATATTTGGTTCTAAGTAATTAATCTGAAAATTTCTATGGGTTTTTGTGTATCTGCATTTAGCTGGTTCTTGCTTAATTATTCCACTTATACATTTGACAATACAATTTGTTCTGTGTTTTTATTGAAAACCCTGTCTTCGTAAATGTAAAATTTGTCGGAAGTATCTTCATTTAATATGTTATTGAACTCATCCGGATATGGAACTATTTCGTAAATTGGAGTCTTAATTAATTCATTTGGGATGTGAGAAATTATCAGTATTTCATTTGAATCTGTTTTTAGCCAAGTTTATGTTTTTTCTTCAATAACTTTTCAGAATTCACCTGTTTCAAATAATCGTGTTTCAACAACTTTGGACTAAAAATGCCTAACCTTGTTAACTGCATGCCTTAGTCTACATCTTCTATGTATTCAGTAAACTGTTGGAGATTGAATATTAAAACGGCAGCTTGCTGTTCCTTATCTTTAGTTTTTTTCAGTTTGTTAATTATGTCCAGCCCGTTATTAACGACATCAATAATCCAATTTAAGTCGTGGTTTTGGACTGGGTTTTCCGACAGATTATTAATTTTAGTTTCTAGTTCTTCTTTATCGATCTCGTCTAACGTGCCAAACAAATATTTGTAAGCTGAACCTACCACATTTAACAGACCTCTTTTGCTACGTTTAACTATTCTTAACCCGTTTATTTCCCGTTTCGGGTAGGTATCGGACTTGGACTATGTTTTGAAACTCTTTTGCTTCGTCCAGTAGGTTGTTGAATGTCAATTCGGTCTTTGTTATATTTATGCTTAAATAGTGGTACTCAAAATTCGTTGGAATTTCCATTGATCCAGTTTTAAATCTAAGGTATCCATTCTGTGCTTTAATGGGGTTGATTTCGATACTCTGTCCGTTGATGATGCTTATGAGAGATGTTATGATCATGATTGATATGGGGACTGTTAGGTTACGATTCGTCTTCGTTTTCTTCGGCGGGTCTGGAATTATCATATTTACTTTTATTAATCTTTTTCTGTTTTTTGAATTTAGATTTATAATGAGTAATTTTCCTGCCTCGGTTTGTTTCCCCGAAGTGTTTGTCGTCAACCTGTCTGACTACTCCTGTTTTCTTGAAAGGATTTGTTATCTTTGCTTTCACTAGTGGAGCCTGTCTATATTTTGTGTCAACCTCAAATTCATGTCTGTTCTCATTAAGTTTATCTATTTTGTCTATTTTGTTTTGTTGGGCATTGAAATCAGGTGTGCCTGCATATAGAAAGATATTCGCGGGAGTTCTATTAGTTGTGGCGTGTTTAGTTTTGTGTTTGTACACGTATAGGATCGATTCAAATTTTGTACATCGATCTTCTATATTGTCCTCACTACCAATAATTCTCAATTTTTCATTTACCGTCTTATGGAACCTTTCTATGTCAGACATACCATTTTTACTTATTTTTATTATTATATTAACACCTCTGCATGGCTACGCAGATGGGAAAACGCGGTTTTCCCATATCATTGAATACCTTCATTATGGCTCTTTTTACTTCTAACCAATCTCCACTTTTTACTTCAATTAATGTTGCAAGTTTCGAATAGATATCAATACATCATAGGAATTGTTGGTTTTCAACCTAATAGAAATCAATTACATATCGCTCTCTTGCATTGAATATTTCTGGTGTGACTTCAAATGACAATTTGGTATTTCTATGTTCCGTTTTGCTATGTTGCAGATTTCGCACTCGTTTATAATGTTCTGTATTAACTTTTGGCTATCTGGATAATAATGTTCCTCTTTAAACCAGTTAATAGTTTTTCTATTCCTGGATGCAGGAGTTCCTTATGCCTTCTAAGTATACTCAGAACTCTTGAAGTCAGCATAAGTCAAAACATCTTTCAAATTGAGTGTACATTTAACCAATTTGGTCAAATTGTTGGGACTTATTATTTAAATATATGAAATGTTAGGGTATCCTCATCATTGTGGAAATAGATTGCGCTCTTTTGGTACATAAATATTCCTTAATGATGTCCTTAGCAAAAGCTTCTGTCATTTCTTTGTATATTATGGTGAGTTTCAATTTGGGAAAATAATGGTTTACTTCAGTGTTATTACTGTCTTCCCTCTTTAACTCTATCTGTCTTGAGAAATAGTTAAAGGCTCTCTCCGTGATGGGTATGTAATTTAAATTATCTTCAGAAGCGCCATGAATGGTCGCGTCTACGCTGTTAGCTACTTCTCCAAGCATAAGTTCTTCTATCTTGGTACGGGATAGGGCGTCAGCCACATAATTTTCTTTTAAGGGTCATTGGTTTAACTATGTTGGCAAAGTTAGGAATAAACTTGCGATAGAACACATAAGCCCAAAAATGATTTTATTTGTTTTGGAGTTTTGGCAACGGAAAAGTTGTAATGGCATTCGTCTTGTTCGGATTGGGTCTAATTCCGTCAGTAGTAACAACATGACCGTGGAATTTAGTTTCCTTTTCATGAACTCGCATTTGTCTAATTGAAGCTTCAAGTTTGCATCCCTTAGTTTTCTAATGACTTTCTTTAGAGATAATATGTGTTCTTCCAATCTTAATAAACTAAACAATCTTTATAGATTAAATTAAATCTTCCAAAAGATTGTTCATGCATCTCTAAAAGTTGCAGGAGCATTCTTTAGCCCAAATTGTATTCGAGTGAACTCTTAATGGCCATGTTTAGTGGAAGACGCTGTTTTGCTATTGAATTCTTATCCATTTGGATCTGATGAAATCCCTTAGCTAAGTCAATGGTAGTGAAATACTGACATTTCCGAATTTGTCAAGGATCTCGTCCATTCTGGGAATCGGAAATTTATGATTGACAGTGATTTCATTTAAATTCCAATCTCCAACCAATCTATACTGTGGCTTACCAGAAGCGTCAGCTTTCTTTAGAACTACCCAAATAGGTGAGCAGTAAGGAGATTTCGATTTTCGAATTATTCCCTGCTCAATCATTTCTTTGATTTGCCCATTTACTTCCTCATCTACACTCTGGGGATATTTGTATGGCTTGCGATACACTGGGTCTTCATGCTGGGTTTGAATAGTATGTTTACTTGTACTTGTGAAAGTCAAATTCTCACCTTTCCTGTACTGAATGTCACCATATTCAAATGGGACCTTCTTTAAACTTTCTATCTCCTCTTCATTCAGATGCTAGAGCCTAAATTCATTACATTCGCGCAATTCGTTGTTTATCGCGAAGTTCACCGATTTATCTTCTGTGGAAGGTGGACTAAGGCACTCTTGTGCGGTCTTATCCTCCTCTTCCATGTCTTCATTATTGTATCGGAATTTGTATGTTATATGACCTAATTTGATTGTACCATTTTTATAGTCAATCTTTGCCTTGGTAGCTTCCAAGTAACTTTGACCTAACAGGATGTCATAATTGTCTGAGAATTTATGGAGGTAAAATTTTGTTCGGACGGACATATTATACTGGGTTTCACTGTAATACTTTTACGTATTTCTACCGGACCTTTGATTGTATAAACTTTAAGATTTTCTTTGACTTCATTTAATTTCGCAAAATTTTTATTCATTATGATGATTGATGATCCTGAATCTATCATGCCTTTATAAAATTTGTTATAAAAAACTAACTTTAAATAGGGGTTATTTCTTTGGTTTCCGAGGCTGTTTGATGAAAATTTACATCCATCCTACTCTGTCCACTCTGACTTTCCCTTTGTCTCTTTACTGGATTAGTATTGGGTCTGTATGTGTTATTCAGATTTTGGTAATTTTTCGGCCTAGCCTGATTTAATCCGGTGCTGACCGTCTGATAATTACGGGGTTATAGGACGTTGTTGATATTGATATTGATTTTGATTCGGGTGGTTCTGAGAAGTTGTTGCGATATTATTAGAGTTATAATATGAAAATGAATTTGGATTATTATCGTAATGCCTTTGATTGTTGCCCTGATAATTTCCCCTGTTCCTATAATGTCTTTGGTTATTTCTGTTTTGCGCATACTGTTCTACTGGACATGCGTCATAAAAACCTTATTCCATAGCCGCTTGTTTCTATTTTTCGATATTGGTAATATCTCTGCGGACTAACGACATATACATACGATCAGGAAGTTTTCGATCAATAGTAACAAGAACTGTTTTATCTAGCATTTTAGTGTTATTCATCTTATCTGATGCATCTGATTCTAATTCTTCGATATTTCTTTCGATATTGATTTTCAAGCTCAGTTATGAACTTACTGATGCTTCCTTTAAACTGCGTCTCTCCCAATTTTTGATGATTGTCTCGTATGGCCTGTGGTCCTTGAATGCAATGGCTAAGGCCAATTGTTCGCTCCGGCCTTGGCGACTGTTTCTGCTACTGAATCTATGGTCATCATTCTTATGGCTCCGAAGATTACGTGCGCCTGCCTCGGCTCCTGGGTTGGATACATTTGAAGTAGAAACTCAACCTCGTTAATAAATCCTGAGAGTTTTCCTGGGGTTCCATCCATTGGGACAGCAGCTGGTTCAAGTGACCTTCGGACAACTGGGGAACTGCCATTTTGATTGGTTTTTGGTTGGTTTTTTGGTTTTTGCAGAATATTAAGTCTCTGACCGTAAAGGATTTTTTAGTTATCTGTGTGACTACACGTAGGTTTTATGTCACTGCACTACACACGTAGATGTTTTTGGTTTTTTTCAGAATATTTAATCTCCGACCGTAAAGCATATTTTAGTTATCTGTGTGACTAAACGTAGGTTTTATGTCACTGCACTACACACGTAGATTCTTTTGCGGATCTCAATTTAATTCACTTTATTCACTTCGCCGATCAAGGATTACTAGTTGTTTAGTTATATCCTTTTTAGTTGATCAGTACTTTAGTTTAAGATCCTACCGACTGCGACAATTATAAGTCTGCAACTCCAGTTTAATAAAAAAATATAATTTTATTTTTTTCAAATGATTATTACAAGTTTTTAGTGCTCTCTTTGATTTAATGACTTTGGTCTGACTTTGAATTGGAATTGGAGTTTCCTGTTTGCGAGCCGAACTTTGATTGCCTTCGAACGTGTGATCGTGACAATTGGAGGGAGTTGTTTAGTCTACGACTGGGACTATGATTTTGGGGACTTTCCGTTAGCCTTCGCTTGTAGTGTCCTGTTACAAGTGTAGGATATATAAATTGATGGGAGTATAAGGGTATGATGTTTTTACATAAAATAATGGGAATATTCGGGTATGATAAGTTTACATAAAGTGATGGAATATTCGGAGTACTATGGGTCTGTGTATATGTTATTATGCGGAGTCTTATAGGACTGTGGATATGTCACTATATATATTTATGTGCAAACCAACACCTCCACTGGGAGAAATATATTTACCTAATACAGATTGGTGTAATAGCCTTTTGTTAGTAGTAGATTCAACAACGTTTATTAGTCTTTTTCTGTTTCTTGAATTTAGATTTATAATGAGTAATTTTTCTGCCTCGGTTTGTTTCCTCGAAGTGTTTATCGTCAACCTGTCTGACTACTCCTGTTTTCTTGAAAGGATTTGTTATCTTAGCTTTCACTAGTGGAGCCTGTCTATATTTTGTGTCAACCGCATATTCATGTCTGGTCTCATTTAGCTCAGTTATTTTGTCTATCTTGTTTTGTTTTGCATTGAAATCTGGTGTGTCTGCATGTAAAAAGATATTCGCGGGAGTTCTATTAGTTGCGGCGTGTTTAGTTTTGTGGTTGTACACTTATAGAATCGATTCAAATTTTGTACATCGATCTTCTATATTGTCCTCACTACCAATAATTCTCAATTTTTCATTTACCGTCTTATGGAACCTTTCTATGTCAGACATACCATTTTTACTTATTTTTATTATTATATTAACACCTCTGCATGGCTACGCAGATGGGAAAACGCGGTTTTCCCATATCATTGAATACCTTCATTATGGCTCTTTTTACTTCTAGCCAATCTCCACTTTTTACTTCAATTAATGTTGCAAGTTTCGAATAGATATCAATACATCATAGGAATTGTTGGTTTTCAACCTAATAGAAATCATTTACATATCGCTCTCTTGCATTGAATATTTCTGGTGTGACTTCAAATGACAATTTGGTATTTCTATGTTCCGTTTTTGCTATGTTGCAGATTTCGCACTCGTTTATAATGTTCTGTATTAACTTTTGGCTATCTGGATAATAATGTTCCTCTTTAAACCAGTTAATAGTTTTTTTCTATTCCTGGATGCAGGAGTTCCTTATGCCTTCTAAGTATACTCAGAACTCTTGAAGTCAGCATAAGTCAAAACATCTTTCAAATTGAGTGTACATTTAACCAATTTGGTCAAATTGTTGGGACTTATTATTTAAATATATGAAATGTTAGGGTATCCTCATCATTGTGGAAATAGATTGCGCTCTTTTTGGTACATAAATATTCCTTAATGATGTCCTTAGAAAAAGCTTCTGTCATTTCTTTGTATATTATGGTGAGTTTCAATTTGGGAAAATAATGGTTTACTTCAGTGTTATTACTGTCTCCCCTCTTTAACTCTATCTGTCTTGAGAAATAGTTAAAGGCTCTCTCTGTGATGGGTATGTAATTTAAATTATCTTCAGAAGCGCCATGAATGGTCGCGTCTACGCTGTTAGCTACTTCTCCAAGCATAAGTTCTTCTATCTTGGTACGGGATAGGGCGTCAGCCACATAATTTTCTTTTAAGGGTCATTGGTTTAACTATGTTGGCAAAGTTAGGAATAAACTTGCGATAGAACACACATAAGCCCAAAAATGATTTTATTTGTTTTGGAGTTTTTGGCAACGGAAAAGTTGTAATGGCATTCGTCTTGTTCGGATTGGGTCTAATTCCGTCAGTAGTAACAACATGACCGAGGAATTTAGTTTCCTTTTTCATGAACTCGCATTTGTCTAATTGAAGCTTCAAGTTTGCATCCCTTAGTTTTCTAATGACTTTCTTTAGAGATAATATGTGTTCTTCCAATCTTAATAAACTAAACAATCTTTATAGATTAAATTAAATCTTCCAAAAGATTGTTCATGCATCTCTAAAAAGTTGCAGGAGCATTCTTTAGCCCAAATTGTATTCGAGTGAACTCTTAATGGCCATGTTTAGTGGAAGACGCTGTTTTTGCTATTGAATTCTTATCCATTTGGATCTGATGAAATCCCTTAGCTAAGTCAATGGTAGTGAAATACTGACATTTCCGAATTTGTCAAGGATCTCGTCCATTCTGGGAATCGGAAATTTATGATTGACAGTGATTTCATTTAAATTCCTATAATCTCCAACCAATCTATACTGTGGCTTACCAGAGGCGTCAGCTTTCTTTAGAACTACCCAAATAGGTGAGCAGTAAGGAGATTTCGATTTTCGAATTATTCCCTGCTCAATCATTTCTTTGATTTGCCCATTTACTTCCTCATCTACACTCTGGGGATATTTGCGATACACTGGGTCTTCATGCTGGGTTTGAATAGTATGTTTACTTGTACTTGTGAAAGTCAAATTCTCACCTTCCCTGTACTGAATGTCACCATATTCAAATAGGACCTTCTTTAAACTTTCTATCTCCTCTTCATTCAGATGCTAGAGCCTAAATTCATTACATTCGCGCAATTCGTTGTTTATCGCGAAGTTCACCGATTTATCTTCTGTGGAAGGTGGACTAAGGCCCTCTTGTGCGGTCTTATCCTCCTCTTCCATGTCTTCATTATTGTATCGGAATTTGTATGTTATATGACCTAATTTGATTGTACCATTTTATAGTCAATCTTTGCCTTGGTAGCTTCCAAGTAACTTTGACCTAACAGGATGTCATAATTGTCTGAGAATTTATGGAGGTAAAATTTTGTTCGGACGGACATATTATACTGGGTTTCACTGTAATACTTTTACGTATTTCTACCGGACCTTTGATTGTATAAACTTTAAGATTTTCTTTGACTTCATTTAATTTCGCAAAATTTTTATTCATTATGATGATTGATGATCCTGAATCTATCATGCCTTTATAAAATTTGTTATAAAAACTAACTTTAAATAGGGTTATTTCTTTGGTTTCCGAGGCTGTTTGATGAAAATTTACATCCATCCTACTCTGTCCACTCTGACTTTCCCTTTGTCTCTTTACTGGATTAGTATTGGGTCTGTATGTGTTATTCAGATTTTGGTAATTTTTCGGCCTAGCCTGATTTAATCCGGTGCTGACCGTCTGATAATTACGGGGTTATAGGACGTTGTTGATATTGATTTTTTTGATTCGGGTGGTTCTGAGAAGTTGTTGCGATATTATTAGAGTTATAATATGAAAATGAATTTGGATTATTATCAATGCCTTTGATTGTTGCCCTGATAATTTCCCTGTTCCTATAATGGCTTTGGTTATTTCTGTTTTGCGCATACTGTTCTACTGGACATGCGTCATAAAACCTTATTCCATAGCCGCTTGTTTCTATTTTTCGATATAGGTAATATCTCTGCGGACTAACGACATATACATACGATCAGGAAGTTTTCGATCAATAGTAACAAGAACTGTTTTATCTAGCATTTTAGTGTTATTCATCTTATCTGATGCATCTGATTCTAATTCTTCGATATTTCTTTCGATATTGATTTTCAAGCTCAGTTATGAACTTACTGATGCTTCCTTTAAACTGCGTCTCTCCCAATTTTTTGATGATTGTCTCGTATGGCCTGTGGTCCTTGGAATGCAATGGCTAAGGCCAATTGTTCGCTCCGGCCTTGGCGACTGTTTCTGCTACTGAATCTATGGTCATCATTCTTATGGCTCCGAAGATTACGTGCGCCTGCCTCGGCTCCTGGGTTGGATACATTTGAAGTAGAAACTCAACCTCGTTAATAAATCCTGAGAGTTTTCCTGGGGTTCCATCCATTGGGACAGCAGCTGGTTCAAGTGACCTTCGGACAACTGGGGAACTGCCATTTTGATTGGTTTTTGGTTGGTTTTTGTTTTGCAGAATATTAAGTCTCTGACCGTAAAGGATTTTTAGTTATCTGTGTGACTACACGTGGTTTTATGTCACTGCACTATAGATGTTTTTGTTTTCAATCTCATATCAAAATATTTTCATCTATGTTCTGATATAATCAGTTATCATTCTTCATCCTTATTCACTTCAGATCAAGTTACTAGTTTGGTTATATCCTTAAGATTGATCAATCTTTAATTTAAAGTCCTATTTTTTCATCCCAATTATGCATCTCTTCCATCTCTCATTCTCTGCAATTAATTGATTCCTGGTCAGTTTTAAGGAGGGAGTTGTTTAGTCTACGACTGGGACTATGATTTTGGGGGACTTTCCGTTAGCCTTCGCTTGTGGTGTCCTGTTATTACAAGTGTGGGATATATAAATTGATGGGAGTATAAGGGTATGATGTTTTTACATAAAATAATGGGAATATTCGGGTATGATAAGTTTACATAAAGTGATGGAATATTCGGAGTACTGTGGGTCTGTGTATATGTTATTATGGAGTCTTATAGGACTGTGGATATGTCACTATATATATTTATGTGCAAACCAACACCTCCACTGGGAGAAATATTTTTACCTAATACAGATTGGTGTAATAGCCTTTTGTTAGTAGTAGATTCAACAACGTTTATTAGTCTTTTCTGTTTCTTGAATTTAGATTTATAATGAGTAATTTTTCTGCCTCGGTTTGTTTCCTCGAAGTGTTTATCGTCAACCTGTCTGACTACTCCTGTTTTCTTGAAAGGATTTGTTATCTTAGCTTTCACTAGTGGAGCCTGTCTATATTTTGTGTCAACCGCATATTCATGTCTGGTCTCATTTAGCTCAGTTATTTTGTCTATCTTGTTTTGTTTTGCATTGAAATCTGGTGTGTCTGCATGTAAAAGATATTCGCGGGAGTTCTATTAGTTGCGGCGTGTTTAGTTTTGTGGTTGTACACTTATAGAATCGATTCAAATTTTGTACATCGATCTTCTATATTGTCCTCACTACCAATAATTCTCAATTTTTCATTAACCGTCTTATGGAACCTTTCTATGTCAGACATACCATTTTACTTATTTTTATTATTATATTAACACCTCTGCATGGCTACGCAGATGGGAAACGCGGTTTTCCCATATCATTGAATACCTTCATTATGGCTCTTTTTACTTCTAGCCAATCTCCACTTTTTACTTCAATTAATGTTGCAAGTTTCGAATAGATATCAATACATCATAGGAATTGTTGGTTTTCAACCTAATAGAAATCAATTACATATCGCTCTTGCATTGAATATTTCTGGTGTGACTTCAAATGACAATTGGGTATTTCTATGTTCCGTTTTTGCTATGTTGCAGATTTCGCACTCGTTTATAATGTTCTGTATTAACTTTTGGCTATCTGGATAATAATGTTCCTCTTTAAACCAGTTAATAGTTTTTTTCTATTCCTGGATGCAGGAGTTCCTTATGCCTTCTAAGTATACTCAGAACTCTTGAAGTCAGCATAAGTCAAAACATCTTTCAAATTGAGTGTACATTTAACCAATTTGGTCAAATTGTTGGGACTTATTATTTAAATATATGAAATGTTAGGGTATCCTCATCATTGTGGAAATAGATTGCGATCTTTTTGGTACATAAATATTCATTAATGATGTCCTTAGCAAAAGCTTCTGTCATTTCTTTGTATATTATGGTGAGTTTCAATTTGGGAAAATAATGGTTTACTTCAGTGTTATTACTGTCTCCCATCTTTAACTCTATCTGTCTTGAGAAATAGTTAAAGGCTCTCCGTGATGGGTATGTAATTTAAATTATCTTCAGAAGCGCCATGAATGGTCGCGTCTGCTGTTAGCTACTTCTCCAAGCATAAGTTCTTCTATCTTGGTACGGGATAGGGCGTCAGCCACATAATTTTCTTTTAAGGGTCATTGGTTTAACTATGTTGGCAAAGTTAGGAATAAACTGCGATAGAACACACATAAGCCCAAAATGATTTTATTTGTTTTGGAGTTTTTGGCAACGGAAAAGTTGTAATGGCATTCGTCTTGTTCGGATTGGGTCTAATTCCGTCAGTAGTAACAACATGACCGTGGAATTTAGTTTCCTTTTTCATGAACTCGCATTTGTCTAATTGAAGCTTCAAGTTTGCATCCCTTAGTTTTCTAATGACTTTCTTTAGAGATAATATGTGTTCTTCCAATCTTAATAAACTAAACAATCTTTATAGATTAAATTAAATCTTCCAAAGATTGTTCATGCATCTCTAAAAAGTTGCAGGAGCATTCTTGTGAAATTGTATTCGAGTGAACTCTTTAATGGCCATGTTTAGTGGAAGACGCTGTTTTGCTATTGAATTCTTATCCATTTGGATCTGATGAAATCCCTTAGCTAAGTCAATGGTAGTGAAATACTGACATTTCCGAATTTGTCAAGGATCTCGTCCATTCTGGGAATCGGAAATTTATGATTGACAGTGATTTCATTTAAATTCCTATAATCTCCAACCAATCTATACTGTGGCTTACCAGAGGCGTCAGC
>CM024337.1:2103154-2281616 GCA_014170255.2 Drosophila triauraria | reverse complement strand
TGCAAGATAACAATCGAGCTGCCCGAATTTCCTAACATTATTTTACCTATTCTTTTCTTTCGCGCCTATTAACACCTAACCCTAATAAGCACGTGCTGGGTTTCGAAGAGCCACTTGAGTGTACTGACCGTGGTCCATCAACGTCCAACAGAGAAAACAGGCTACTTGGTCACTATGGCCTTCTAGATGATGAAAACAATGGAGAACAGGTCGAAATGAGAATGATGAGAAAGGGTCATTTGCGAGCCTACCATTAAGTAATTCACGGTCAAGGGAGATTGAAGTGACCAGATGGTAGATCGTAGTTTACACTAAAATATATAGAGGGGAGTGTCTCAACATTTTTGGGAACTAGTTCACTAGAAGGGTATGCACTCACGATTGAATGGAGACATTTGCAGGTATTTATATATGCAAAACAATTGCTCGGCGGACCAGCGAAGGTGTTCATACGTAGTCAGCGGGATATTCGGGATTGGATTATCAGTGAGTTTGGTGTAAAGTGTCATCAGCAAAGGTTCATCGTAGAAGTGGCAGCAAAAGAAAACCGAAACGCGGTTTGGAATTGGCAAAGCCAATTGATCTTGATGACGAAAGTTTGATCAAAAACTTTGTAGAAGGTATCCAAGACAAACAAGGCTTTATTGTATCAGGCTAAGAACATGAGGCAGTTAAAGGTACAGACTAAGGCTTACAATACAATGCGAGGCTTGGCGAAGCAACACGTTAAGTATGATTCTCCCTTCAACAAAGGGATTGCCCAAATAGGAATATAAGTGTTTTAGGTGCAACCAGCCAGGACATAGAGCAGCTCAGTGCAAGGCTGTCTCTAAAGTAAAGCAGGAGACAGCAACCAATCTAGTACAGGTGCAGAACAAAATAAAGCTCGTTTACTTCTTCAGGGCTAGAATTAAAATACGTGTCTTATGGAAAAGTTTGCTTCAAGAGCTAAGTATATACTGATGCAGATTTGTGTCTTTTGCGTCGAATTGTTTTCCTGAAACTATGAGTGAAGTAATTGACAGGCAGTCAGAAATGATTGATAGGGATTGGCGAAAGTCCAATCGTGACTTTTGAAAGCTTTTTGATTTCTGTACAGGTCGATGGTATGAGTCTAAAAATCCGTTTTCATGTTATCTCAGACGAAGACATGGTATTTGATGCCATCTTAGGCAGAACTCTTCGAAAGAGTGTGGACATGAAAGTGACCAAAGATGGGACAAAGTTCGGTAGTAGGTCAAGGAGTTGCTTGGGTACTGGACGCAAGTTACATGAACAGCTGGGTAGTAAAGTTCAAACTTCATGCATGGAGTTACTGAGGGAGTTTAAGAGCTTGTGTAAATTAAATTCTTTAGTATTCGGTGAACTAAAAAAATATATTTTTTATTTTATTTAAACTTGGTGTTAAACCTTTTTATCTAAACTTAATTTATTTTACAAGACACTTATCTTTATTCCACCGATCGCGGCTTTTGTCAAAAACAGAATGCCCGCTTTATTCTAGGATCTCTGCCATTGAAAGTCGGCCTTTTCCTTTGTCAACTTTTAGAACTTTCATTTTTGTTTAGAATTAAAGCTTAGGATGAAACTCTTGCATCAGATTGTGAAATTTGAATTTGCTGATCGATGCAATTTAGCGGATCGACGCAATTTGGACTTGGAATGCAATAGTTCGAACGGAAGCTTATGTTTACTTTAAGATTGGTTTATTTATCTTAGCGGACCACCTAAGTGCGACTCTCTGAATTGGAGACAAAGGCAACGACGAAATTGAAATTAACGGCGAAGGCAATTCGCTGTGATTGGATTTTAGAAAATTGTTTATCATTTCCATTACTTGCCCTTATTCTCAGTTTCAATATGAATTTCGTTTAAATGATCTCGTAATTCTGTTAAAAAATCTTCTTGGTTACTTGATTTTTCTAATTCTGGCCGTTGTTTTTGGTTACAAATATATAATTTTTGTATTTTATAAATAATAAAAAAATTAAATATATAATGATTAAAATTAATAATATAAAGGTAAGTGATATTTTGGTATTATTAATTTTAATAAAAGGATTTAAAATGTTAATATTATCTAAAGAGAGTTCCGAGTTATTAGATAATATATAATGGGATATTTCATATTTTTTCAAGTGATTCGCAGTTATATAGTGAAGAATTCTGTTTTCTAAATTGGAGTATGAAATGTTATTAATTGTGGTTGTACCATTAAATGTTATTAGAAAGGACCCGTTTAAATGGGAGTTGTTAACAATATTATTACCATTTATAAGAATGGCACCATCTTGTATGATGTCTATTTTTTTATTTTTTTCTCTTATTTTTTTACAAATAGATTTCTTGATTGATAACCGGGTAAAAAAAGTTTTTTCCTTATTTAAAGTGCAATAATTATTAAAAAGTTCGTTCTTAAAGTTAAACATTTCATAATATATATTTGCGCATTTTGCGACTTGATTGCTTAGTACTAGTTTACCATCGTTTTGGGAAATCGCTCTAACGGATTAACATATATTTCGCATCTGTTATATTATTGGGTATTTTATATAAATTATTAAAAGATCTTTATGTAGTGCTATTTTGAACACAGAGATATCCATTAAGGCAGCGATAATTACTGGCTTTTTTTCGTGCTTTAATATTTCTATGATGTCGTCATTGTTTAAAATATTAGTATTAAAAAAGTTAATTTTTGCTAGTGTAATAGTGTCTAATAAACTTTGCAAATCAAATTTTAATAATCGTAAGCGATGTTTTCGTAGTGGTAAATCTTGGTCAATGAAGACATGCTTAAAATCATCAGAAAGAGACTCAATTTCTTTGAACAATTTGGAATTGATAACAAATTGTTTATTATTGTTTTCAATTATTTTATTTATCTTATTTTGTACTTTAATAAAGTCATCATGATCCGGAGTTCCAGTCAACAATTTCCACACTCTGCCTTACTCATTTATTCCCCTTTTTGATCTAGTTGATATTAACTGTGACATAATTAATTCGATTACTTTTATGTCATACTTAATTTCCCATTGAGACCTTTTATTAGTATCTTTTTTTATATTATCTGATTCCAAATTTATTATTTCTTTATAAAAACTTAAATTAGTAACGTGACTTGAGTAGTCAAATATTTCTGAGTTTGTTACTAAAACAAGTGGGAAAGCAACAGTCGAGTGTGACCGACTGTGAGATACCCGGTACCCAAAGCATTGTGGGTGAAATTAAACAGCACATGAACATGGAAACAAGAAAATGTTGACTAATGAAGACATATGTTGCTAGAAACATGTTAAGCAACACTCAAAAGAGAAAAATATTGCTAGAATCATGTTGAGCAACACTCAAAAGAGACAAATGTTGCTAAGAAATGTTGGGCAACACCCAACAAAGCCAAATGTTGCTAGGAACATGTTGAGCAACACGCAAATGCGCTCTCTTTCTCTCAAGAAGTTTACCCAGAAACTTTATTGCTTAATAACTTCTATGTTTATCATCCGATTTTACTTAAATTTTCAGAACACGTCCTCGATTGCCTACTTATTAAGTCTATCTATTTATGTTAAGCCGAAAATCACGTTTATAGCTTATACACCGTTTTTTATGACTTTCGGGGGCGGAAGTGGGCGTGGCCAAATTATAAAACAAACTTTATCTGCGTGCAACAGATTCCAATGTTGTTACCAAATTTGGTAACTCTAGCTCTTATAGTCTCTGAGATCTGTTGTTTCACATGGACGGACAGACGGACAGACGGACATGGCTAGATCGACTCGGCTAGTGACGCTGATCAAGAATATATATACTTTATAGGGTCGGATGTTTCTCCTTCTGCCTGTTACATACATTCTCTGTTGGCACTAACTTATAATACCCTTCTACCCTATGGGTACCGGGTATAATAAGGGCGAGTATGATCACCTGATAAAACATTATTCTGTAATAGGTAAGAAAAAGGTAATATAAAAATATTATAATTTTATATTATCTTTGTGAATAATTCTATTTCTACTGTTCATTATTATTGTGTTAAAATTTTATGTTATCCTTATGGATTGTACGATTTCTATTATTAATTATGACCTTATTATGCAAATTCTCCTTAACTACTTCTTTTTTATATCTAGAGTTACGCTTATTCCTTTCCCCAATTTTTTTTTCCTTCGTTGTGAGAATCTAACATTCTCTCTTGTGCCTGTTTCAATATCTGTGGAATTTTATCATGTTCGATTTTATTGAACAATATATCGAACGGTCGTTGGTTGGTAACGGAATGTATAGTTAAGTTATATTTCTGAGCTGCTCTAATTATAATTTCAGAATAATCAACTAAATTAAGTTCATCTTTGATACAGCGAGCAATTTCTGTAAGAGTTGAATGAGCTCTTTCAATTTGTCCATTGGACGTACTATGGCGAGGATCTGCAAAATATAAGTTAATACTTTTTGCGAACGATTTAAATTGTGTTGAAATGAAACTTGGCTCGTTATCTATCATCAAAGTTTTTGCAAGTGGAAATTGTTGCAAGATTTCTAAAATTTTGGCTTCTATGTTGAGTTTATTTTGAATCTGTTTTACAACTAAGTATTTTGAATATGAATCAAGTAATGAATATTAAAGTTTGAGCGTAGTATATATCGATGCGCAGATTTTCTCCTTCTTTAGTTGGGATAGGTGCCTGACTTATAGGAATTAGTACAGGGTGTCTGTTATATTTGTTATTATTGCAAATTGAACAGTTCTTGATATACTCCTGGAGTTTTTTGTTCATATCTAGCCAATAGTATAGTCTGTTTATTTGCTTGTAATTTTCGTCTAGTCCCCTGTGTGCTCTACAATGCGTTTCTTCTATTATTACTGCTCTGTCTTCTGTGTTTTCTACGTCTTGGACAAAAATTTTTGTATATAGGAATTTATTCGTGAAATTTTGCTTAAGTGGATTTTGAATTTTATATAAGTCTTCCAAAGACAGTGAATACCTATTGTTATATTAGGGGGAATATATTCCCGTAAGATCGACACCAAATTTTCCAGGGTATCAAATTCCATTATATGCCTGGTGTTTCCGAATATATTAACCGACCCGTTGCTAATAGCAATTGTTGCTTAAATTGGTTTAAGGGTTTGCGGGTCTCTTGTATAACATTCTCAAAACTACTCTCTGCTGAATGCTGAGTGATTTGATCTGAGGTCGATTCGTTACTGTCAGTTATGTTGTTAATTTGAATTCTTGATAGGGCGTCTGCAACAACATTGGTAGATCCTGGTTTATAAATTATCTTAGTAGAGTAACTTTCAATCAATGAATACCATCTTTTCATTTCTATGTTTGGATTTTTTTGAGATATAGAGAAAGAAAGTGGTTGATGATCTGTATAGATCTCGATGTTGTTAACACCGTATAAATAATTACGCAAGTTTTTAAATGCCCAAACTATGGCTAAAAGTTCTTTTTTATTAGTGGCATATATTTGCTCCGTTTTAGTTGGAGTTTTGGAAATGAAGGTAATTGGTTTCCCTTCTTGAGAAAGAACAGCACCAATAGCTAAATCTGAAGCGTCAGTTGTTAAAGTGAATTTTTTATTGTAATCTGGTTGAACCAATTCAATTTGTGCAATTAAATTATCTTTGAGCTCGTTCGAAAAGCTCTTTCAGCTGAATCGTCCAGCTGAATTGAAGTTTTTCGGGACATATTTTTGGATACCTTACCATTTTGGCCTTCCAAATACTTTGTGAGAGGTTTTGCAATTTTTGCATAATTTCGAACAAATTTTCTATAATATCCGGTAAGACCTAGGAAGCTTCTAAGCTCTCGAATGTTTTTAGGGATGGGAGATTTTACAATTGTAGAAATTTTTTCGGGATCGGTTTTGATCACATTATGTGAGACAACGTAACCAAGAAATGTGGTTTCTAATTTGAAGAACCTTGATTTTTAATTGAAATTTTCATGTTTGCGTTTAAAAATATTTTAATTATGACGGTTAAGTCCTTGTAGTGTTGTTCAATTGTTTTAGAAAATATAATAATGTCGTCCATATATACATGACAAGTTTTACCCACTTGTTCTCTTAAAATATCATCCATTGCACGTTGGAATATTCTGGGTGCGTTTGTTAGCCCAAATGGCATTCTCAGGAATTCATATTTTCCGTTTTAATCGAAAATTACGTTTTCTCTATATCTGTATCTTTCATGAGGATCTGGTGAAATCCAGACTCCAAGTCGCTCGTGGAAAAGGTTTGACAAAATCAGTATTTAGCAAAAAAGTATTTAGCTTTCCCAAGGTTTGACAAAATCACGCATTGGATATCTATTCGGAATGGTATTTTCGTTAAGTTTTTTATAGTCTATAACCAATCTGAGTTTTGCAGTACCGTCTTCATTAAAACCCTTTTTTGGTACCACTAAAACAGGGGAATTATAAGGACTTTTACTTGGTTTTATAATATCTTCTTTTATCATGCGGTTAACTTCAGAGTGAAGCCGATTGATCATAGGGATACTGTTTGCTATAAATAGCCCTATCATTTTCGGTGTTTATTTCACCGCGAATGTCTGTCCTGAAAGGGATTTGCATGTTTATCTTCGAGTGTTCAGTATTGATAATATTAATTATCTCGTTTTCCAAATCTATTCTTCGATTTGAAATTGATTCACTCATATTGTTTACTTCATGATTGTCGGATTAATTTACGACGGCGTGTTCAAGATTTTTGTATCCCAAACTTGTATTTTCGATGGATAATTCAACGACGGCGTGTCCAGGATTTTTGTATCCCAAACTTGTATTTTTGTCGGATATTTCAACGACGGCGTGTTCAGGATTTTTGTATCCCAAACTTGTTATGCTTTGATTTGCCTCTTCAGAGTATTTTTTGATAATAAATTCTTTTAACGGAAGAATGTTATTTACCTCAATTAAATTTAATTCGTTTTTGTTTTCATTTTCGTAATATTCTATCTATTCTCTCTTCCCTTGATATTCCAAGACTCCCTTTTCTATATTTATTATAGCTCCAATTTTTCTTAATAGATTAAATCCAATTAAAAGATCAGATTCCAATCCCTCGATTTCATAAAATAAATGTCTGGTTTCAAATATATTTATAATATGATAGTATTTAATAATTGAATACCCATGAACCGGTGTTACTTTTTTTGTATATTGATAATTCATTTTTGTTTTCAAAAATTTCCTTTTTAATGTAGCAAGCGGTGGCTCCTGTATCTATAAAATGTTTAACTGCTTTTTAGTTTTTCTGTCTATTCTTTTTAAATAAGGCCTTCCTCTGTAGGGGTCTGATCTAAAAAACGATCTTCATTGATATTATTTAACCTTGTTAATTTATTCGCTGGTTGATTTACTGTTCCGTTCGGTTCCCTTTTTTTAGCTTGAGTTTGGAGGGTTTGAGCGACAGTAATTTGAGCGATTATGATTTTGATAATAATTATTAATATATCGTTCCTGATTATTATCTGCCTGCCAATTATTATTCGCCTGCCAATTATTTTTAGGCCTATTCTGTATTTGAATTGATGGATCAACATCCATTGGCTCGGCTTGTGTTTTTTGATTTTTATTTTGATTATTGTTTTGCCAAAAATTTCTCTTTTGTGGCCAATTATTATTTTGGTTATAGTTCCAGTTATTACCCATTTTGTTAGTATTATTATTTTGCCTTGAATGTGCTGGATTAAATCGTAAATTATTTCCCTTATAATTGTTTTCATTTCTAAATCCAGAATATCTGTTTGCAAATTGAGCACGAAAATTGTTTGATTCTAATTCTTCGACCTTTGCCAAAGCATTCGGCAAATCTGGTGGATTTAATGAAAAAGGGTTTCTGAGATGGAACCATTTAGTCCAGATATAAATATTTGCAGAGTATTGCTTCTTATTATTTTGTTTGTTTCCTTGGTAATTACGCTGTCCTTTCCGTAAATCATTATGGTTCTGTTTATTAGTAAAGTAATTTTTTTATTGACTTCATTATAGTATTCCGTCACTGTCATTTTACCTTGCCTTAATATACTTAATTCAAACTCAAGTATATGAATTGGTCTTTTGTCGTTATATATAAAGTCTAATTTGGATAAAATTGCTTGAAAGTTTAAAACGGTGCCGTGATTGGTTAGAGCGTCATGAGCGGCTCCCATGATTTTATTCGTAATATTGTTAAAGCGATAAAATACTGTTCACTCTGAATTTTGTAAAAATTTATTGCAGTTTCTGCAGCTTCCCTCCAACCGACATATTATGTTGGTTCTCCGGTAAATTTTGGTAAGGATTTGATAACTTCAAGCGTAGTGTCACATTTTTTAGTTTGGTCGATATCTTGGATCTTATAATCCTCCACGGTGGTTGGATCTGTGGCTAACCTTCCTTCTAAACCTTATACTTTCTTGCTTACTTCTGTCAGTTGAACATTTATTAATCTATTTATTAACTTAATTGTTAAGTTTCCGGCTGTGGCTAAGCCACCTGCAGAAAAGGTTGGCCCTGTACCTCCGGTTGCCATTGTTAAGTTCAATTCACCAAATGTATTTATTAAATCTTCCAGATCGTTGCTTTCAACTGAGAAACTTTCTAACTGACTTTAAAAAAATTTATATTTGTCAGTACCCTGATCTTAAATTATTATCTTCAATTTTTAATTTAAATAAACTTTTGTTTCCTCACGAGACGGTGTTGGCAAGGGGATGCCCTTCAGGTCTTCCTTCTTTTCAGTATGTAGATTGTTGGCAATGGAATGTCCTACAGCTCTTCCTTCTTTTCGGTATGTAGATTCTTGGCAAAGTGAAGTCCTACGGCTCTTCCTTCTTTTCGGTATGTAGATTGTTGGTGATGGAATGTCCTACAGCTCTTCCTTCTTTTTGGTATGTAGATTGTTAGCGATGGGATGTCCTACGGCTCTTCCCTCCTTCTCTTCTATTCTTGTTTTTATTTCTGCTTTTATTTTTTGTTGTTAAATGTTTGTGTTTGTTTACAATTTTATTTATTTGTTGCGTTGTGTCTTGTAATTATTTTTTTGAGATTTTGGTCCACCTTTTTTTTAATTCATTTTTTAATGGTTTATTTCATTTATTGATTTCCATTAAAATGTTTTTTAACGATCACTGTAACTTGTTATGTGTCGCTGGTGGATGTTTTTTTTTCCACTTAAAATGTTTAGTTTTTGGCCGCGCGAGCTCCGTTTATATTTAACTTATTTTCATTAAACAATTTTTGGAACTTTTTATCACGCGGCCCCACGTTGGGCGCCAATTAAATACTTTAGTATTCGGTGAACTAAAAAAATATATATTTTTTTTTTATTTAAACTTGGTGTTAAACCCTTTTATCTCAACTTAATTTATTTTATAAGACACTTATCTTTATTCAACCGATCGCGGCTTTTGTCAAAAACAGACTGCCCGCTTAATTCTAGGATCTCTGCCATTGAACCTCAGCCAGAAGCTTTTCCCTTGTCAACTTTTATTACTTTCATTTTTGTTTAGAATAAAAGCTTAGGATGAAACTCTTGCATCAGATTGTGAAATTTGAATTATGCTGATCGATGCAATTTAGCGGATCGACGCAATTTGGACTTGGAACGCAATAGTTCGAACGGAAGCTTATGTTTACTTTAAGATTGGTTTATTTATCTTAGCGGACCACCTAAGTGCGACTCTCTGAATTGGAGACAAAGGCAACGACGAAATTGAAATTAACGGCGAAGGCAATTCGCTGTGATTGGATTTTAGAAAATTGTTTATTATTTCCATTACTTGCCCTTATTCACGGGCTGGATAATTTGTATGCTGAGTTCAAAGATAACAGTAAATGGGGATCTTGAGTTGTCACATTTGCCCTACCAACAGAGAGTTTTAGTCAAAGGTATCCTGGAAAAAGAAGAAGAAAATTATGTTTTTACCAAATATTTTAAGCCAAAGAATCGAAATCACTTGTGCAAAAGTTTAACAATCTTTCGTTCTCACTGTGAACATTGTGAATCTGCACTTGCGAAATTTTAAAAATATTTAAAATAATTAAAATATCAAACTTCGAACTCTTCATCTGTTTTGTTTTTGTTCATCAAACCCGGCATTTGCATTTATGTGAGCGAATGTGATATTTTTTTTCAACACCTTCACACCTCTACATAACCACTTGCCTTGCACGTGCCCTGCAACTATGTCTTCGAATACGGTACCATCAAGCAAGCGTCTACGCAGCAACAACAACAACTACAACGGAAGCAATAACGAGCATGTGTCCGATGCGTCATCACCTCAGCTGCTAGAGATTCTCAAATTGTTTGGGTTCGATTCACAAGCCGCTCTCTATATTAATGAGTAGCTTCTAAGAGAGCACTATATTATTTTCAAAGAGGCCATGAAGCTTAAGAAGCATAACATTTTATCTGCAGTCTTCACGCGAAGAGGCCTTGTACATGTCCGCTGCGGTGATAATGTGATATACGGCATTGAGTGCATGGATGAGCTTTCTGCGCTCTCTCATCATTTGGGTGTACAAAAACAAAGACAAACTTTTATTCCCATCTCTTTATCGTCAACATCGCCTACTGTGAGAGCTTTCACCCCTAAACTTTTTTCTCTATATTTATTTAAATATTTGTCTATATTTTAATTTCTTTATTTTTAATCATTGTTAATTGTCAAAAGTTTGCAACTATCTCGTTGTCTTTTAAAATCATCATTTTTACTTAAGCGCGCTTCCCACTAGGTCCTCAATATGTTCGATCAGACTGAAATGGGCAATTGCATAGGTGCGAGTTTGGTTAGAATTTTATTTAAGCACAAAAAAGGGATCAAGTTATCAAGGAGTTTGATTAGAATTTTAGCTAAGCACAAAAAAGGGATCAAGGCCGTCCATATTAATGACAGAGTCTTAAGCCTAGTACTAAGATCAACGAAAACCGCTTACGGAATTTCGTGAGCGAAATTGCGATATATTTCGTTCGGGAACCAGTGTGACCGAAGAAAACAAAGAAAATGGTCAGAATCGGTCAAGATCGGTCACACTGACTTGTATTTCCAGCTGTGTTTTGTAAACAAACTTTATAAATAAACTTTAAAAAGAGAAATTAATTTAACGAACTTGATTGGGCGTATTATTAATGTAATGTTCCGTAATGGAGTTGAAGGCAAATAATAGTGGCGCTATCGCCATCGCCGCCAATAAAAAATGCAATAAAATTTTCAATAAAAACACAGAAAAAGTTAATTTATGTACTAAATTGCATATAATATGGCTTGCCTTTACGACTTTTATCAATTCCACATTATTCTCACGGCTGTCGAAGCGCTACAACCGAGCAGCGATTGCCTCCTCCCTCTTCCCCTGCATGCTGCTTACGAAATATATGCAATTGATATAATTCGCTTACGGAATCACAGCTGTTTATTAGTATCTTTTGACAACCGTTTTACCCGGTTCGCTCACGGAATTCCGTTCATCTTAGTACCCGACCAAACGAAATACCACAAAATTCTTCTTCTTGCTCTTTTCGTTCTTTTTTTTTATATGAAGTTTTCCGTTTATGTATTTTTTTCGTTCATCTTAGTACTAGGCTTTAGCAAGAAAATTTATGAATTTAGATTTTTGTTTGTTCAGTCTAATGTTGATGTAATTTGCGTGTCTGAAACTTGGTTCTTGCCGGATTCTAGTGATCCGTCTATTGTGTGTGATGATTATGTTGTTTATCGTGCAGGTCGTTTTAGTTATGCTGGTGGTGTCGCTATTTATGTGAACAAAAAATTGAATTGTACTGTTAAATGTAAGAACCCAATGGATAGCGAAATTTAATATTTATTTTTACAGCTTTCAAGTAAAGATCTTTCTTCGAAAACATTGATTGGATGCATTTACCGTCCGAACCGTAATATTGACTATGCTCCCTTGATAAATGTTTTGTGTGAAATATCGGTCGACTATACTGATGTTATTATTTCTGGCGACCCTAATAGTAATATCCTATGGGAGAGACATCTGCTCGATAGTTTTGAATCTATCGGTTTGTCATCAGTTAATCTGCAGACTCTGACACACTTTTTCAATACCTGTGATACTCCTTTTGAGTTTTTCCTTGTTAATGTCCATAGTAAGTTTATATTGTATGACCAAGTTTCTGTATCAGCATGATCTTTTCTTTCTGACGTATGATTTGACCTTAGTTCATAATTCAAAGACTTTTTAATTTAGGGATTTTAAGAACATTAACTATACTGAACTGGAACTGGAATATAATAATTGTGATTGGACGTCCATACATTTGTCTCCCAATATCAAGCATCAATTAAATGTGTTTTAATAAGGGCGGTTCCTGCCCTGCCTGTTAAATTTTTGAGTCCAGATAAAGTTCCAGCTTAGAACATTTTATTTCGTATCGTATAAATGTGAGAGCTAACTTAGTCGAGACCCAGACTCCCTGTAAAATATTTTCCGGCCCGGAAACAAAATTATATCCGATAACCGATAACAAAAAGAGACGGACAGCTGTTTTAATGCCTGCGTTTCTTTTAATGATTCTACCTATCTTTTCGGCGATGGCTGAAACAGAGATAGAAATTGCCACTCCTCCACCAGTGCCGATAACTTTCCCGCTTCTCTGCAGCAAACTCTGGGCTGTTTTCGTCTTAAGATGATCTTCCATAGCCGTGGAACTCCTTACTGGGCAGTAAACTTAAAAGCAAACTGTCCGTGTTTTTCCGCGATTTTGCTTCCCGACTTTTTCAATTTGTATATTTTATTCACAAAGTGGCAGTTTAGTGCTTTACAGCAATAATCGATAAAAACGTTGAAGTTAACAGTGCTATGTTATTCTTTCACAGTCGGATAAATTTTTGAAAGGCAGGAAATAAAATTGTATTTATCTGGTGACTAAGATTTCCGGACAGCTAGCTGTCAGGCAGTTTAACAGGCAGGGTAGGAACCGGCCCTAAGACAAAAACTATCCCAACAAAGCACAATCCTTGGTTTACCAATAACATAAAAAGAAACATAGAGATCCGTGACGCATTATACAATAAGTGGAAGCGATATAAAACTGAATTTTTGTACCCGGTACCCATAGGGTACAAGGGTATTATAAGTTAGTGCCAACCGAAAATGTCTGTAACAGGCAGAAGGAGGCATCTCCGACCCCATGAAGTATATATATTCTTGATCAGCATCACCAGCCGGGTCGATTTAGCCATGTCCGTCTGTCCGTCTCTCTCAGAGACTATAAGAGCTAGAGTTACCAAATTTGATGACAACACTGGAATCTTTTGCACGCAGATCAAGTTTGTTTTAAAATTTGGCCACGCCCACTTCCGCCACCGAAAATCGTAAAAAACTTTATATAACCTATAGTTGTAACTTTTGGCTTAAAGTAAATAGATAAAATAAATAAATAGGCATTTGCGGACGTTTTCTGAAAATTTGAGTAAAATTGGATGATAAACATGGAAGTTATTAAACAATAAAGTTTGTATATGCTTCTTCTTCTTCTTCTGAGCCACAAAGGCAGTACCAAAAAAAACAAAAAATTGGTTGTCTGTAAAGTCGGTATACTGACGATAGTTGAACGTGACAACGCGGTGTTTCTCTGTCTCGCTCTCACCGCCCGTTTTCCGACGGTGTTTCTCCGTCTCGCTCTGCTCTCCCACTTTGTCTATTTATAGCTCCGAACACTGACGCACGCGAATGTGTGTATTTCAGTCTTTGACGCCGCCCTCTGGTTTGCAAGCGTGGTGCAGAGGCTAGAGTGTTTGAATCTTAATCTAACGATCGCGGGTTCGAGTACCAGTCGCAGAAATTGTGTTTTCGAAAAATGTAAGTTGGCTTTATAGACTTTCTATAATATTTATATCCATTTAACTTAGCATATCAACAAACAGCCGGCACTTCCTAATCCTCTCCAGAAACTGGCCATTTACAGCCTGTGCACTGCCTGATCTTCTCCAGAAACTGACTATTTACAGCCGGCACTGAAGGATCCTCTCGAGAAGCTAGCCATTTGCAGCCGGCACTGCCTGATCCTCTCCAGAAACTAGCCATTTGCAGCCGGTACTGCCTGATCCTCTCCAGAAACTGGCCATTTGCAGCCGGCACTGCCTGATCCTCTCCTGAAACTGGCCATTTGCAGCCGGCAGTGCCTGATCCTCTCCAGAAACTGGCCATTTGCAGCCGGCACTGCCTGATCCTCTCCTGAAACTGGCCATTTACAGCCGGCACTGCCTGATCCTCGCGCGAACGTCTCGCGCGAAGCCAACTTCGTTTTTCTCTTACGCACATACTCGACCTCTCATTCTCTCTCTTCTCTGCTGCTGCTGCTCACGTCACGTTTGCACTGTCTGTGTCGCGGCAGAGGTAACGACGCATGAGTCATGCTTTTTCGAGCGTGCAGCCTGCTCTATCGATTTATAAGACGTTAACACGCCAAAAAGTGTTGCGTGCTTTCGGGCGCAGTATTATTCGTAATGCAGCTGCGTACAGCTGCAGAATTAGTCTTTTGAACATTGCTCAACTTCATTTGCTCAGCTTCATTTGTCAACATTTTGTTTTTCATGTCCATGTGCTATTAAATTTAACGCACAATACTTTGGGTACAGTCGGTCAAAATCGACTGTAGCTTTCTCACTTGTTTAGATTGCAATACGCTCGGGCGCGTGGTAGAGTACGGCAGATGATCAGATCTGCAAAGTGTGACTTTTAAAAATTCCAAAACCTATCCGTTAAACAAACCTGGCATGAACTTAAAAATGACGTCAACGATCTGAACAGGAAGTTTGTTCAATTCGATGTACCTGAAGCTACATATAATAATTACCTGAATGCCTCACCAGACTGTGATAATAGATTTAGTTTTATGTGTGTTAGCCAATATGATGTCCTTGAATGTTTACTTAAAGTGAAGTCAAACGCAGAAGGCCTGGATGACATTAGCCCAAAATTTATAAGATTATTGATACCTAATAATATAAACACAGCAATTGCCACATCATTTTCTTCCGCATTGAAGTACGCAAACATGGTCCCTATACCGAAAAGTCAAACCGAGTTCAGACCGATATCCCTACTTCCTTTCTTGTCAAAATGTTTCGAAAATATACTGGCGGCACAGATTCAAACCTTTATAGACAACAATTCCATGCTTAGTGACAAACAATCTGGTTTTAGAAAAAGAGGAGTTTTAGTAGATACAAATTGGCTTACCTTTTGACTCTACTCGATCAATATCGTCCAATTTTTCCAATTTTTCGGACTCTGCTGTCATGCTCTTGAGTTCGTATCTAACAGGTAGACAACAAGCAGTCGTGTATGGGTCGCGTACTTCTCGCTTTATTTTGGTGACTAAAGGATCCCCAAGGATCTCTGTTAGGGTCTTTATTGCCTTCCATCTATGTTAATGACTTACCAAATGTTCTGTCGCCTTATGGTGTCCATTTATACGCCGATGATTTTCAGTACTATGTATATGTCAGGTTAATGATTGTGTTAGTGTTTGTAATACCTTGCTCCTCAAAATTAATAACTGGGCAATTTTAGGTCTTAACCCTAAAAGAGCAAGTGTACAGTCATATAAAAAACCCTTCTATACTACGCAACTCCAGAATTAATTAATTGGCAATAACCCAAATAATTATGTGGGATCTGCTGGTAACCTGGGTATCACCTTTAATAACACGTTAACATGGAACAAACATTTTTCCAAAGCAGCGGGGAACGTATGGGCTTCTGAGACAGATTTCAGCTTCTCAGTCGTTCTTGTCAACTCAGCTACGAATGCTAGTACGGAGTTGAGATTTTGGGCATTGTGACACTCAAGATACGCAAAACTAACTATTGCTTGGAATTCAATTGTCCGTAGCGTTTTTAATCTCCGTCGTACTGGCCATACTTCTCATCTTGTCAACAATATTCTTGACCTTAGCCTTAGTCAGTGGACCGACTTTAAAACCTTAATTTATTTAAAAAATTGTGTGCACCCGTGAAGTGGCAAATTGAATGAGAAAATTGTTTGGGACAATTTGCACAAGGTGCTAGAATAGTGTTATCGAGAAGCTGCAGGGTCGATGATATTTACTGCATTGGATTTGACAAATGGCTATTTCCATATACCAGAAGAGGTTGAATCACAAAAGTACGCACCTTTTGTAACGCATATTGCCCGCGATATGAGTTTTTGTTTGTCCCCTTTGGTATTTCTAGCTCCCTAGCAGTGTTTGCCCTTTTATAATAGCTTATTTTAGTCATCTGATCAGAAATATACAAACGGTGACGTAGTCTTCTACATGGACGATATTATCATTCCAATTATAGATGTATACTAAGGTGTCAAAAGCTATGAAGAGTGCTTAAAATTGCAGAGCTAACTGGGTTGAAGATTAACCTCTTCAAGTGTTAAACTTTGCAGAGAAAAGTCGATTTTCTTAGGTACATTATAGAAATCGGTACAATCAGTTCTAGTGTTGAAAAAACGCAGGCTGTGGCAAAATTTCCAGTTCCTCCAACAATTCCTTGGCTTCCTCGTATTTCAGAAAGTTTGTCGATGGGTATGGCGTTATAGCTAAACCGTTGTCAGACTTGTTGAGGAAGAATGCGAAATTTGAATTCAAATTTTTTTCGTTCATCTTAGTACTAGGCTTTAGCAAGAAAATTTATGAATTTAGATTTTTGTTTGTTCAGTCTAATGTTGATGTAATTTGCGTGTCTGAAACTTGGTTCTTGCCGGATTCTAGTGATCCGTCTATTGTGTGTGATGATTATGTTGTTTATCGTGCAGGTCGTTTTAGTCATGCTGGTGGTGTCGCTATTTATGTGAACAAAAAATTGAATTGTACTGTTAAATGTAAGAACCCAATGGATAGCGAAATTTAATATTTATTTTTACAGCTTTCAAGTAAAGATCTTTCTTCGAAAACATTGATTGGATGCATTTACCGTCCGAACCGTAATATTGACTATGCTCCTTGATAAATGTTTGTGTGAAATATCGGTCGACTATACTGATGTTATTATTTCTGGCGACCCTAATAGTAATATCCTATGGGAGAGACATCTGCTCGATAGTTTTGAATCTATCGGTTTGTCATCAGTTAATCTGCAGACTCTGACACACTTTTCCAATACCTGTGATACTCCTTTTGAGTTTTTCCTTGTTAATGTCCATAGTAAGTATATATTGTATGACCAAGTTTCTGTATCAGCATGATCTTTTCTTTCTGACGTATGATTTGACCTTAGTTCATAATTCAAAGACTTTTTAATTTAGGGATTTTAAGAACATTAACTATACTGAACTGGAACTGGAATATAATAATTGTGATTGGACGTCCATACATTTGTCTCCCAATATCAAGCATCAATTAAATATTTTTAACAGCAATATTGATTACTTGTATAACAAATGTGTTTTAATAAGGGCGGTTCCTACCCTGCCTGTTAAATTTTTGAGTCCAGATAAAGTTCCAGCTTAGAACATTTTATTTCGTATCGTATAAATGTGAGAGCTAACTTAGTCGAGACCCAGACTCCCTGTAAAATATTTTCGGCCCGGAAACAAAATTATATCCGATAGCCGATAACAAAAAAAAGAGACGGACAGCTGTTTTTAATGCCTGCGTTTCTTTTAATGATTCTACCTATCTTTTCGGCGATGGCTGAAACAGAGATAGAAATTGCCACTCCTCCACCAGTGCCGATAACTTTCCCGCTTCTCTGCAGCAAACTCCGGGCTGTTTTTCGTCTTAAGATGATCTTCCATAGCCGTGGAACTCCTTACTGGGCAGTAAACTTAAAAGCAAAACTGTCCGTGTTTTTCCGCGATTTTTGCTTCCCGACTTTTTTTCAATTTGTATATTTTATTCACAAAAGTGGCAGTTTAGTGCTTTACAGCAATAATCGATAAAAAACGTTGAAGTTAACAGTGCTATGTTATTCTTTCACAGTCGGATAAATTTTTGAAAGGCAGGAAATAAAATTGTATTTATCTGGTGACTAAGATTTCCGGACAGCTAGCTGTCAGGCAGTTTAACAGGCAGGGTAGGAACCGGCCCTAAGACAAAAAACTATCCCAACAAAGCACAATCCTTGGTTTACCAATAACATAAAAAGAAACATAGCGATCCGTGACGCATTATACAATAAGTGGAAGCGATATAAAACTGAATTTTTGTACCCGGTACCCATAGGGTACAAGGGTATTATAAGTTAGTGCCAACCGAAAATGTCTGTAACAGGCAGAAGGAGGCATCTCCGACCCCATGAAGTATATATATTCTTGATCAGCATCACCAGCCGGGTCGATTTAGCCATGTCCGTCTGTCCGTCTCTCTCAGAGACTATAAGAGCTAGAGTTACCAAATTTGGTGACAACATTGGAATCTTTTGCACGCAGATCAAGTTTGTTTAAAAATCCGCCACCGAAAATCGTAAAAAACTTTATATAACCTATAGTTGTAACTTTTGGCTTAAAGTAAATAGATAAAATAAATAAATAGGCATTTGCGGACGTTTTCTGAAAATTTGAGTAAAATTGGATGATAAACATGGAAGTTATTAAACAATAAAGTTTGTATATGCTTCTTCTTCTTCTTCTGAGCCACAAAGGCAGTACCAAAAAACAAAAATTGGTTGTCTGTAAAGTCGGTATACTGACGATAGTTGAACGTGACAACGCGGTGTTTCTCTGTCTCGCTCTCACCGCCCGTTTTCGGACGGTGTTTCTCCGTCTCGCTCTGCTCTCCCACTTTGTCTATTTATAGCTCCGAACACTGACGCACGCGAATGTGTGTATTTCAGTCTTTGACGCCGCCCTCTGGTTTGCATGCGTGGTGCAGAGGCTAGAGTGTTTGAATCTTAATCTAACGATCGCGGGTTCGAGTACCAGTCGCAGAAAATGTGTTTTCGAAAAATGTAAGTTGGCTTTTATAGACTTTCTATAATATTTATATCCATTTAACTTAGCATATCAACAAACAGCCGGCACTTCCTAATCCTCTCCAGAAACTGGCCATTTACAGCCTGTGCACTGCCTGATCTTCTCCAGAAACTGACTATTTACAGCCGGCACTGAAGGATCCTCTCGAGAAGCTAGCCATTTGCAGCCGGCACTGCCTGATCCTCTCCAGAAACTAGCCATTTGCAGCCGGTACTGCCTGATCCTCTCCAGAAACTGGCCATTTACAGCCGGCACTGCCTGATCCTCTCCAGACACTGACCATTTACAGCCGGTACTGAAGGATCCTCTCGAGAAGCTGGCCATTTGCAGCCGGCACTGCCTGATCCTCTCCAGAAACTGGCCATTTGCAGCCGGCACTGCCTGATCCTCTCCTGAAACTGGCCATTTGCAGCCGGCACTGCCTGATCCTCTCCAGAAACTGGCCATTTGCAGCCGGCACTGCCTGATCCTCTCCTGAAACTGGCCATTTGCAGCCGGCACTGCCTGATCCTCTTCAGAAACTGGCCATTTGCAGCCGGCACTGTCTGATCTTCTCCTGAAACTGGCCATTTGCAGCCGGCACTGCCTGATCCTCTCCAGAAACTGGCCATTTGCAGCCGGCACTGCCTGATCCTCTCCTGAAACTGGCCATTTGCAGCCGGCACTGCCTGATCCTCGCGCGAACGTGTCGCGCGAAGCCAACTTCGTTTTTCTCTTACGCACATACTCGACCTCTCATTCTCTCTCTTCTCTGCTGCTGCTGCTCACGTCACGTTTGCACTGTCTGTGTCGCGGCAGAGGTAACGACGCATGAGTCATGCTTTTCGAGCGTGCAGCCTGCTCTATCGATCTATAAGACGTTAACACGCCAAAAAGTGTTGCGTGCTTTCGGGCGCAGTATTAATTCGTAATGCAGCTGCGTACAGCTGCAGAATTAGTCTTTTTTGAACATTGCTCAACTTCATTTGCTCAGCTTCATTTGTCAACATTTTGTTTTTTCATGTCCATGTGCTATTAAATTTAACGCACAATACTTTGGGTACAGTCGGTCAAAATCGACTGTAGCTTTCTCACTTGTTTAGATTGCAATACGCTCGGGCGCGTGGTAGAGTACGGCAGATGATCAGATCTGCAAAGTGTGACTTTTATGGGTCTAAATTCCAAAACCTATCCGTTAAACAAACCTGGCATGAACTTAAAAATGACGTCAACGATCTGAACAGGAAGTTTGTTCAATTCGATGTACCTGAAGCTACATATAATAATTACCTGAATGCCTCACCAGACTGTGATAATAGATTTAGTTTTATGTGTGTTAGCCAATATGATGTCCTTGAATGTTTACTTAAAGTGAAGTCAAACGCAGAAGGCCTGGATGACATTAGCCCAAAATTTATAAGATTATTGATACCTTTTCTCCTTACCCATATTACACATAATATAAACACAGCAATTGCCACATCATTTTCTTCCGCATTGAAGTACGCAAACATGGTCCCTATACCGAAAAGTCAAACCGAGTTCAGACCGATATCCCTACTTCCTTTCTTGTCAAAATGTTTCGAAAATATACTGGCGGCACAGATTCAAACCTTTATAGACAACAATTCCATGCTTAGTGGCAAACAATCTGGTTTTAGAAAAAAGAGGAGTTTTAGTAGATACAAATTGGCTTACCTTTTTGACTCTACTCGATCAATATCGTCCAATTTTTCCAATTTTTCGGACTCTGCTGTCATGCTCTTGAGGTCGTATCTAACAGGTAGACAACAAGCAGTCGTGTATGGGTCGCGTACTTCTCGCTTTATTTTGGTGACTAAAGGATCCCCAAGGATCTCTGTTAGGGTCTTTATTGCCTTCCATCTATGTTAATGACTTACCAAATGTTCTGTCGCCTTATGGTGTCCATTTATACGCCGATGATTTTCAGTACTATGTCTATGTCAGGTTAATGATTGTGTTAGTGTTTGTAATACCTTGCTCCTCAAAATTAATAACTGGGCAATTTTAGGTCTTAACCCTAAAAGAGCAAGTGTACAGTCATATAAAACCCTTCTATACTACGCAACTCCAGAATTAACTAATTGGCAATAACCCAAATAATTATGTGGGATCTGCTGGTAACCTGGGTATCACCTTTAATAACACGTTAACATGGAACAAACATTTTTCCAAAGCAGCGGGGAACGTATGGGCTTCTGAGACAGATTTCAACTTCTCAGTCGTTCTTGTCAACTCAGCTACGAATGCTAGTACGGAGTTGAGATTTTTGGGCATTGTGACACTCAAGATACGCAAAACTAACTATTGCTTGGAATTCAATTGTCCGTAGCGTTTTAATCTCCGTCGTACTGGCCATACTTCTCATCTTGTCAACAATATTCTTGACCTTAGCCTTAGTCAGTGGACCGACTTTAAAACCTTAATTTATTTAAAAAAATTGTGTGCACCCGTGAAGTGGCAAATTGAATGAGAAAATTGTTTGGGACAATTTGCACAAGGTGCTAGAATAGTGTTATCGAGAAGCTGCAGGGTCGATGATATTTACTGCATTGGATTTGACAAATGGTTATTTCCATATACCAGAAGAGGTTGAATCACAAAAGTACGCACCTTTGTAACGCATATTGCCCGCGATATGAGTTTTTGTTTGTCCCCTTTGGTATTTCTAGCTCCCTAGCAGTGTTTGCCCTTTTATAATAGCTTATTTTAGTCATCTGATCAGAAATATACAAACGGTGACGTAGTCTTCTACATGGACGATATTATCATTCCAATTATAGATGTATACTAAGGTGTCAAAAGCTATGAAGAGTGCTTAAAATTGCAGAGCTAACTGGGTTGAAGATTAACCTCTTCAAGTGTTAAACTTTGCAGAGAAAAGTCGATTTTCTTAGGTACATTATAGAAATCGGTACAATCAGTTCTAGTGTTGAAAAAACGCAGGCTGTGGCAAAATTTCCAGTTCCTCCAACAATTCCTTGGCTTCCTCGTATTTCAGAAAGTTTATCGATGGGTATGGCGTTATAGCTAAACCGTTGTCAGACTTGTTGAGGAAGAATGCGAAATTTGAATTCAAAGAGTTGCAGCAGTTTGCTTTTGAACAATTGAAAGCAGCTCTTACGAATAAACCAGTGTTTAAACTATATTATCCCGAATTGGTTACAGAGATTCGCACGGATGTTTCAATGTTTGGTTTCTGAACGGTACTTCTGCAAAAGGACCCAGTAATGTATATGAGCCGAAAAACAAAGCCTTGTGAGGAGAAGTATCACTCATACGAGTTAGAGGATTAAGCAGACATAGGAGCCCTAACTATATGGCGGGTATATGTCTTCGAAACCAAATTCCATCACTGATTGTAGTGCCATGACGATGAAGAAGAAAAAAGTTCCGTTCCTAGATGGGCGATGCACTTGCAAAATTATGACTATGAAATAGAACATCGATCAGGTACTTAAATGAGACACGTCGACGCACTTAGTCAAGTTGTTTGTTTCGTGCTGACCGAAAGCGTGATGCATCGGCTTGAAGAAGAAGAATTGTAGACGAGTGGGCCAGCGTAATTAAAACATTGGTGGTGGTGATTCCGTCTTCCATGGAAACGGGTATAATACAGATTGCGCATAAGCAAGGCCGCTTTTCAGAAAAGAAAACGCAAGATCTGGTGGAGAAATCCTATTTTATCCCAAAGCTAAGGACAATCTTACAAAACTTGTAGGCGGCTGTGTTGGGTGTATTTTGGTAAGCGCGAAGGCAGGACGCCAGGAAGTTTATTTAAATCCAATAGATAAAGGGGATAGGATAGGAGAGGATAGAATGACCAGACAGCTTGACTTGTGTCGAGTGCACCCAGTGACCGTTTGTTCCATTGTGTTGTCTGAAAAAAACAGGAGGAGTAGCTAGGAATGGGAGGGGGTCGATAGGTAGTTGGGAGGAGGGTCGGGCTCTTTTGTCTGGCACCTACTGGCCAGCTTCGTTTGGTTGCGGGAGCCCTCGGAACAACCCGGTTGAGTCCTGGAAGAGCGCCAGATCATCCAGGCTCACATTCGCCGGACTGACCAGGTCGTCGCAGAAGGGTCTACCCAGGAATTGGGTTCTCCTCCTTAGAAGTGCCGGGCAGTCACAGAGAAGGTGTTGAAAGCTCTCTGTTTCTTCTTCATTCCCGCAGCTGCGACAGAAGTCTTGGTGGGGTCCACCGTACCGCTGTGCCATGCGGCCAATGTAGCAGAGCCCCGTTAAAACTCCTATTAGCATCCATATTCTGTTCTTTGTAAAGTGTAGGAGCTTAGAAGTGTGTTTTGGGTTATATCTTGGCTCTAGTGCTTTGGACACCTCCCAACCAGTTGCTGCTGTCCATTGTCAGCGGCCACGGTACTTGTGGTACCCTTGAGTTCCAAAAGGACATTTTGGACCGGCTTTTTTATGTCGGTTATAGCGATACTTGTTGATGATGCTAAGCCGGATCTAGCGCACTCATCAGCCGCCTCGTTACCGGGGACACCCATCTGTCCTGGTACCCAGACAAGTCTGATTAAGTGCGGTTGACATCGGTTCAGTGCCATAACTGTGCCTCGAACTAGTTTGCTCTTTACTGTGTTCGTTGCGAGAGAGCGTAGATCGATACGTTTCTCGGGTTGTCGCCGGTATCTCTCGGTATATATCAATTTGGTCGCCTGTCAGATAGCGTAGATCTCCGCTGGGAACACACTACACTAGTCAGAAAGACGGTATGAAAGCTGAGTCGCAAGGTCACCGTAGTAGACCCCCGATCAGGTTCCTTTTTTCGTATTCGATCCATCCGTATACGAGGTGTGTTCAAAAAGTATAGCGAATTTTGAATTTTCGCGGGTTGCGTATATTCGAATTTCGATTTTTGTATGGCTTAATGTTGGTACTCATGTCTCTAACTTATGCCGACAAGCTTGACCACTGTTCACTTAATTGTTGACAGCTCCTTTGCTTGCACGCGTTTTGGATTGTCTTCGATTTTTACCTATTCAAAAAAATGGATCAAAAAACCTATATTACATTTTGTGTGAAAAACGAAATTAAGTGCGCGGATGCATTCTTAATGTTGACTGTGGCATACGGAGAAGCTACCTTGGACCAAAGCAACGATAATCGGTGGTACAAAATGTTCTCAGAAGGCCGAGAAGATTGTCCTTTTGGCCAAAAATTGGCTTTCGCACCACGATAACGCCCCTGCTCACACATGATTGCTTGTGTGCGACTTTTTGGTCAAAAACAACAAACTAATGATGCCGCAGCCACCGTATTCCTCAGATCTGGCCCCCTGTGACTTTTTCTTGTTCCCTAAAGTGAAGAGGCACATGACAGGACGACATTACTCTACAATTGACGAGATACAGACGCCATCGAAGGAGGAGCTAAACAAGATTAAAAAAAATGATTTTTTGAAGTGCTTCGAAGCTTGGAAAACCGTTGGCACAAGTGTATATCTCATGGGGACTACTGTGAAGGGGAAAAAATAGATATTCATGAATAAAAAATAATTATTTATTCAGATTTTTTGAGACCTTTATTTTCATTATTCGTAATTTGCGCCAACTCGAGGTCTGTATCTTCATATACAGAAATCAGATTTGTTGACCATTAATTGCTAGATACACAGATCGTTTTTGTTAGAAGACAAATGCAGCAGGTTTGTTCATACAGCCTGTTTCACTCTTACCAAGGAGATCATCAGGGAACTTTGATGCCGATCAAACTTCAACTTATACTAATGCCTTGCTGAAACCAGACTTGGGAATCTGTAAGATCCTATGCATTAACTTCGGCCGCGCTTAATGTTGGAGGCCAGAAGCCGGAGTTTTATTTCCCCTACCTCTGTGTGCTTTTCTGAGCTTTCTTCCGTTAGAACTTACATCGGGAATTACTCAGCAACGGTTTGTTGATTTTTAGCATATGTCTTATTGATTGCATGTTTTTGGGATGTGTTGATTTTCCATTATTTTTAATTCTTTATTCAGATTTTTCGTGACCTGTATTTTCATTATTCGTAATTTGCGCCAACTCGAGGTCTATAGTCAACCTGATCGGGGAAATTAAGTACCAGATTGGGCAACCATAGAAAATGATTGGTCTTATGATTGATTGGTATAATAAGGCTTTAACTTTATTATTTAGGATTTTGGAACTAAATGCCGTTTTGTATATCTGATAAGCATTCCTTGTTTTGGAAAGTTGCAAATTTATGTGATGATCGAAATAAAGAACTTTATCAACATACACTCCCAAGTATTTGATCTTATTAGAGAGAGGTATGAGGCAATAAGAAAAGTTTGAGGAAATTTTAAATTCTTTTCAATTTTTTCTGACATTGTTGTTGCATTTATAGACTGGGGGGCGAAATAGAATACTTGCGCATTTACCAATATTTATTTTGAGGTGACAGTTCAACGAAAATTCTTCTAAAGTATTGAAGCTGTTTTGTAAGTCCCTGTTAATATTTGCTATCGTGAATAAAACGGTTAAATAACGGTGGTGTGTTTACAGTGCCCTGCTGTAGACCATAAATTACATGAGACTCAGAGCTACTTGTTGAGCCATTTATATGAACTTGCGAGATGAGATCATATTTAATATTGAGATCAGAAGGTGTGATGGGAATTTATAGCTCATTAGTTTTGCAATCAGGCCTTAAATCCAGACAGTATCGAATGATTTTTCGAGGTCGATAAAACAAGCACCAACAACATGCATTTTGTTCCAATTCCAGTTAATTTCAGATGTAAGGAGATTCATAGCATGAAGAGTTTAGTGGCCATGCTTATACACAAACTGCTTATAACCATGGAGATTATTTTTGTCACATATTTTGTTTATGTTTAAGTTAATTAGGACTTAAGGAGGCGTTGGGCTTGCATTCTAAACGCACTTCTTGCTGCCATATGCTTTGGGAAAACTCCAATAGAGCCCCGTAGGTCAGTATGGGTCTGACGACTGCTGTGTAAAACGATTAAATGATATACGGTTGCAGTCCACATCCTTAACCAAACGTCTTTTTGCATACAAAGAAGGCTTGAAATGCCTTTATCATCCTCTCATGTTGGAAGTTGATGCATTACGGTCAGTACACTCAAGTGGGCCCTTCAAAACCAAGCACGTGCTTGTTAGGTTTAGGTCTTAAAAGGCGCGAAAGAAAAGTATAGGTAAAAGAATGCGAGGAAACTACCCTACACCATGTAGACTAATAGCGCGCAGCTCGATTGTTATTATGCATGTGTACTAACTGGGCTAAGATTATTGTTCTTACAGATGGGGTAAATTTGTAAAAATCATTATAATTTGCACATAGTACTCTAAAGGGTTCATGCATTTCATACGTTGTTCTGCAGTGGCGCAAAACTATAGGCAAGTAGGATCTAGTGGTTCCACATGGTACATGAAAATTCACAACGGATCAGGTTATACATAAAGACAATGCATAGCATTGTTCTATGGTTTGCCCAATCATGGTTTCTTCCTGTTTCAGTCCTTGTGTAGTAATTTCGGTCAATAAATCTCCACCGATCAGCACATCAACCAAGCTGCGTTTATTAAAGGTTTGATCCGCTAGGATATCATCTATCCATTTTCGCAAGTCATATTCAAATGACATTGATGGCGTTGCATTTAATAATTTAGATAAAACGACTGCTTCGGTCTCAAATCGCATTTTACTTTTAAATCTTGGACGAATTTTTAGCTGAATCGATGCTTCAGATGATCCAACTAAACTGTCTCCTAATCCATAATTTGGTATCCCTTTTTTTTCTGTACTCCCAACCTCTGAACTGCTTCTTAAGATACAACAGTAATCTGAGATCCTTGGTCGACTAACGCTCGGAGTTTTATCCATTTTCCATTTGCATCTTGGCATTCAATCTGAGCCGTGGCCAACAATGTGGTTTCCCCGTTTTAGATTTATTAGTTGATGTCGGTTTATTTTTCCTGTGTAGCAATATGTGGTGAGGTCTATCATACGTAAAACCTTATCAGTCCTTGTGTGAAGTAAATTTGTGACACTAGCACTTGAAACATAATCTTTCTCGACATGCGAACTTCCACTTCTCCCTGATCGACAGATCACTGAATTTTATGCAATTGGGTAATTTGTGCTTTCGATTTCTACAATAAGGGCAGTTCTCACTCATAGCCGCAGTCAACACTTTTGGATTTTCATGCGCCCCGTGTCTTGGTTGGGACACTGCTTTTATGGCTTGCAGATGTTTCTCCAAAAATTCCAACACATTCTGGACTTCCTTTGTCGACTTTAATGTGTGTTCGTAGTTTTGTTGTCCTTGACGATCAAATTTCCTTAATAGTATTCAAGCAATGAATACATCTGTGTCGTCTAATGGGATGCCCATGCCCTTTATAGCATGAGTGCATTTTCATCCGTTATCGTCAAATGCTTTATTAGATTTGAAGCTTCGCCCTTTACAACCTCCTTCAGTCGCATAAGTTTTATTTTGGGCTTCATGTGTTCATTATTGTCTACCATTTCTTTAAACATATTGAAAAATCCCGACCATGCCGAAATGTCTCCAAAAAATGCAGGGATCTTCATCTCCCTTACATATATTCGAAGTTCCTCATATTTATTCTGGTGCAACCAAATTTCTTTTGCTCTTCTTTTCATCGTTATTTTCTCATACCCATCCAATACCGTCTCTGTAAGTTGTCCATTTACTTTTAGTTCATTGAAACGATCAGTAAGTAGTTGAAAATCTTCCTCTATATATTTCATATATATCTCTTGTAGTTTCGGGTCTTGTCCCACATTCACCAAATTTCATTGAAGCGCTATTTTTGCTTGATGGTACTTGCGTGGTCGCATTTGCTCTTTTTCGATTTGGTTTAATATTGATGAATGGCTAGCCGCCAGGCCATTAAGGGATTCTTTTTTAGATACCATTTTAATACTATTAACATTTCTTTATTTCAAAATATTCTCATGTTCCAATTATATCTTAATTCGTTGCCTCCATTATTTTTGTTTTCTCTTTAAATTCTGCCTCAGATAAACCTTTCTTTTATAAGCGTTTTCCTTGACTACTTTTCAACCTTCACACGCCTCCGCTGTCGTCGTCTTTCGTGGAAGAAGCCGTGGTCCGACGCTTGATCCTTGCTGCTTTTTCGTGGACCTCCCACGCCGTGTAGATTGTTACGCAGCCAATCCTCTGATACTTGATCCTTTTAATTTCGTGGACCTCCCACGCCGCTGTAGATTCGTAGGGCTACAAGCCTTCCCTGTCTCTTAAATGTAAGTCGCGGCCCGATACTTGCTTTTAGTAATTTTTGGACCTCCCATGCCAATATATTTCTTTTAAACTTCAAGCCTCCATTGGCTTGATCCTTGCCGAGTTCGTGGACCTCCCACGCCGTTTTAGTCGTTAGCTTTCTTGCTGTCGCTCCAAATAAGCCGCGTTCCGATTCGTGATCGTTTTTCAAATCATGGACCTCCCACGCCGTTTTAAATTCCTCTGGATTCAAGGCCTCGCTGTAGCTCCAACATAAGCCGCGGTCCGATACTTGATCCTTTGTTATTTCGTGGACCTCCCACGCTAATGAAGTAAAGCCTCCACTGGCGCTATTTTATTAGCCGTGGTTCCACGTCGATGCGACTCCTCTTCACTCAAAAGCCACCGCTTTCACAAAATTAGCCGCGGTCCGCCTCCTGCTTTCTTAAATTATGTTGGTTGTATCCTACACGTAGCACAGGAGTCGAAGTCGTGTTTTTTTGTTTACATAGGCAAGCTGTCACATTTCGTGATCTTGTCATGATTTTTAAAGTATATTATGATAAACAAAGGATGCAACATTTGCTGATCGCTGCAGGAGTACCTCGTGCGGAACGGTCACGTTGAAAGGATGCATAAATTCTTAGGCCAAGCGCACACTAGCTGCTGAAAGCGGATCTTATTGCTAAAACAAAAACTCTGTTTGCTTGAAAGTGCGCATACTGAAAACATAGCTGAGCTGATCTGGTTTATGTTAGGTTCAGCTCTGCTTGATCGATCAAACCAGTTTGATTTATCAGCAAGCTGACGAGCTGATTTAATTTTACTATGAAGTACAAGGCAAAACGTTAACCGGTGAAGTCTCTCAGTTTTAGAGCTATCTAAATGAAACTATCAGATAGTATTATTTCTATTACAGGTAGTTTATAAGTCTGACCGAGCCAGATAGGTTCCGCTTTCAGCTGCTAGAGTGCGCTTGGCCTTAGTGCCAATGCTGTCAAAGATGAGCCCAGAAAGTCCTGGAAATTGGGACAAGCACGTAGGCAGAGTGCAGCAATTAATAAACAACGTTGAAACAAGAAGCACTAAGGTGTCACCGTTTAAGCTTCTAATAGATGTAGATATGCGTACAGTTGAAAGCAATTTGTTGCGATACCTGGAACAGCAATTCTTAATAGATGAGTTAGAGGGTGAGCGCGATCAGATTCGCAAAGCACCATAAGATAATATCCAAATCATACAGAAAACAAGTGAGAAAGCTACAGTCGAGTGTGACCGACTGTGAGATACCCGGTACCCAAAGTATTGTGCATTAAATTAAATAGCACGTGGACATGGAAAAAACAAAATGTTGACATATGAAGCTGGGCAAATGAAGTTGAGCAATGTTCAAAACAGACAAATTCTGCAGCTCTACGCAGCTGCATTACGCCCGAAAGCACACAACACTTTTTTTCGCTACTGCCTTTGTGGCTCAGAAAAAGAAGAAGAAATATATGCGAACTAATTTGTTTAAAAACTTCCATGTTTATCATCCAATTTTACTCAAATTTTCAGAAAACGTCCGCAAATGCCTATTTATTTATTTTATCTATTTACTTTATGCCAAAAGTTACAACTATGGGTTATATCAAGTTTTTTACGATTTTCGGGGGCGGCAGTGGGCGTGGCCAAATTTTAATATAAACCTGATCTGCGTGCAACAGATTCCAATGTTGTCATCAAATTTGGTAGCTCTAGCTCTATAGTCTCTGAGACTATGGACGGACATGGCTAAATCGACTCGGCTGGTGATGCTGATCAAGAATATATATACTTTATGGGGTCGGAGATTTCTCCTTCTGCCTGTTACATACATTCTCGGTTGGCACTAACTTATAATACCCTTATACCCTATGGGTACCGGGTATAAAAACAGCAGAGTTTTCGATGCGAAGAGAAAGGACGAAAAACGTTACAAATCGAACGACCTAGTGGCGATTAGACGTACACAGTGCGGAGTAGGCCTGAAATTAAAGGGGAAATATCTCGGTCCTTATAAAATCGTAAAAGTATATAGCCATGGAAGGTACGACATGGAGAAGATTGGGGAGTTCGAAGGTCCATTAGAAACCACCACAATGATCTAGTTTATAAAGAAGTTTGGGTCAAACTCTGGCGCCGAATGTAGGATTCTGTTGACAGCCAGAAGAGCACGACGTGACAGAGACACGAAATGGGAAAGGGGTCAGGGAGAGTAGTGAAAGAGTCAAATCTTATAAAAGTAGTCGGTGCCGAAATCTCGCTACGAATGCACATAAACATAAGAACTTAAAACTCATAAAAGTTAAAACACACCTATTTGTAATTCAATACCAAATCTATATTACTTAAAATAAAGTATAATAATATCAACCGTCGTCTCAGGAGTTAATTGCATCACTGCGGAATTTCCGGGACCACATAAACTTAAACAAGAATTATTACCCAGTAACATTTTATATTGGGGATGGATTTCTTGGCTGCAATGGGAACAAGGATCCACTATGGAGAGGCGACTCGCAGTTATGCTAAGTTCTTCGACTGAAAACCAACGCTTGCGACCAAGAAAGATGGACTCGACTCAACCTAGTGGCACAGACTCGGAAGGACCTACGAGGGAATATAAGATAGACCAGAGGGGGAGGAAAGAGCCCACAAGGACCACCCTTACGGCGAAGTAGAATGGGAAAGGGCTCCTCTAAGCGAGCAGATTACGCACCAGATGGTTGTAGTCAAAGATAGGAAGGCTGAAGCGAAAACCTGAGTGACGAAGAGAGAAGCGGAGCAGGAGGTGCGGGTAGTAACCCAAAGGTTCACAAGCGGATACTACTTCTAGGGATGACCTAAGACCCCAACAACGGGAGTTTATCACATATGAATTAGCGCTGTTCGAGAAGCTTCAGTGGGTATCGCATGTAGCGGAACAATGGATAGTTATGCGTGACGACAAACCTCTGAAGCAGAGGTATTATCCTTGAACACACGTCATGCAACACGTTATCGACACCCAAGTAAACGAGATACTTGGCGAAGGAACCATCGAACCAATACGAAGCCCGTGCTCCTATCGTGTTGGTCAAGAAGAAGATTGGGGTGCGTGGGCTACCGGCATTTAAACGCACACTCCGTGCGTGACGCTTACCCCGCCCCCAGGATCAATTTATTTTGAAGAGGTTACAGCAATTTGACTCTGGATCTGAAACACGGCTATTGGCAAATACCCATGGCCCCTGATAGCGCAAGTTTACTGCTTTCACTGTCCCTGGAAGAGGTCTATTCCCATGGAAAGTTATGCCCTTCGGCCTCCATTCGGCCAGCTCGACGTTCCAACGCGCTCTAGATAGCGTAATTGGGGTCGATATCGAACTTCGCCTTTTGTAATTGCCGGAAGTCTTCGGCCATGTTGGCGAGTTTATATAGTCCAAGTAGTTCGACTTCGCATACTTGGACGATGTAATTGTTATAGGGGCCACGGAAGAGCAACATATCGCCAACCTGGCCGAAGACTTCCGGCGATTACGAAAGGCGAATTTGAAAGTGAACCCCAAGAAGTGTGCATTCTTCAAACGGGAGCTGGTCTACGGGGGTCATGTGATTAGCAGCGAAGGCGTCCAAACAGACCCAGAGAAGGTCACAGCCATCACTAACCTTAAATCTCCTACAAATATGAAGGAGCTCCGACAATGCCTGGGTATGGTCGATGACCGCCTTTTGAAAGAAGGGCCACACGTGGCGTTTGGGGTCCTGAACAACAAGGCGCTCTGGAAGAGATAAGAAGAAGTCTCACTACAGCCCCCGTGTTAGGATGTCCCGATTTCGACAAAGAGTCTGTGCTGCAGACTGACCCTAGCGACGTAGGCTTGGGAGTAGTTCTTTTTCAGGATATAGAAGGCAAGAGAAGGTAATCGCGCATGCCAGTCGTAGACTAACCGCCACCGAGGGAAATTACACGACGACGGAGAAGGAATGTTCGGCCATCAAGATGCGATGCTGTTTGGAAGGATATCGATTCGAGGTTTTCACTGACCACTAAGCTCTGAAATGGCTGTATTCAATTGAAAGCCCTTCCGGTAGGATAGCTAGGTGGACCATAGATTTACAGCAGTTCCAATTCGACGTACCTAATCGGCGTGGGAAACTGATGTAGCCGATGTAGAGACCCCCTGCCAGTGAATCCAAAGCATGAAGATCAAGATTCAGGGCGATCCCGGGAAGTTCCCGGAGTATGTAGTGAAGAACGGGCAGGTCTACCGGAACTTATTACATAGGGTCGACGACGAGGATTATTTCCCGTGGAAACTTTGTGTCCATAGTCCGAAGAGAGTCGACATATTGGGATGTTTACAGACGCTAAACGCTATGTACGACGTTGCGAGTCGTGAGAGAAGTTCAAGGTGGATCAGACTAAGGCAGCCGGAAGGATGTTGACGCGCGTCACGAAGGAGCCTTTTGACATCTTATGTGCAAACTTCGTGAGGCCCTTGCCACGGTCTAAACAGGTAAACACGATGCTCCTTGTGTTTCACGACGTTTTTTTTCAAGAACTGATTCCTCTACCTAAAGCCACAGTATCTCAGGTCCTGTAAGCTTTCCGAGAACTCATATTAAGTCGCGTTGGCGTTCCTCGGAAGTTTGTGTGCGATACGGTGCACAATTCCTCAGCCGGTCCCGAAAGGAGTTTTTTGCTACACTCGGTACCCTCGCTCCGGAAGAAAACCCCACCTAAAGGACAAACAGGAACTTAAATACGACGATACCACAGCTCGCGAAATGTGACCAGAGTTTGTGGGATCCATCGCTGCCAGAAGTCGCACTCGCGATCAACTCCAGCGTATCGGACTCGACTGGATACAGCCCTGCGTTCTTGACGCAAGGGCGCGAACCTCGGCTGCCCAAAATGTTCTACGCTGAGGCTACTCCTGGATCAGCGGTGGAGACTATGGACCTCAAGAAAATGGCGCTATAATTGAGAGGAATCTTCGAGATCGTACGCTCCAACCTCCAACGAGCGTCACAAGAACGAGCACGATATTACAACCTGCGACGTCGTTATTGGAGACCCAGGATTAAAGACCAAGTATGGCTTCGGCAGCATCCTCTCTCGAATGCGGCAAAAGGATTCGCGGCCAAACTAGCCCCCAAATTCGACGGTTCTTAGACGGTCACGCAGTTCACTTCGCCGAACGTGGTCCTTCTGCCCGGAGAACGACGATGACTAACGGTAAACATTAGCCAGCTGAAACCATACTTTTCCGGAGAAGATACCGAAGAGAGACAACGAGGACCCCGAGACCCAAAGCACAAACGAAGGAGAAAGAGACGAATTGTAAACCCACTTTGTATGATAGTTAAGTACCCTAAGCTTAAGGTTCACTGCATCGATAGGTAGGAGGGGTCAGAGATATAGAGGCCATTAGTAATAAACCCAGCATACCTTTTCAGATGTAGGAAGTGATCATCGTGTCCGACAGCTCAAACGACGCCACTAGCCGTTATCGGGAGCCGAGTAGCGACGAATGGACTATGGCTGACGATGAGGTTCACTACGCTGGGAAAATTCAAACCCGCACAAGAGCTCTGACGACCAAGGATCGGGGGATCATAACGAGCCCCAGTTCACTAGGCTACGCGGTGGCATGTGAAGTCCAGAGACTGGTGAATCTCGGAGATTCTGCCCATTGACACCAAACCCCCCGCCGGCATGCTAAGTCGAAGACGACTCCGAGAACGCCATTGAGAACGACGAGTACAAAGAGTCGTCCGATCTCGCCAACGAGCACTGGCCAGGGGGTCAGGGAATGATGGGTACGACTACCGCGATTAGTACCGGCCCAGTGAACCGGGGTACTACGTGCCACACGGAGTCGGTGACGAGTATCAACCAGGGGAGCCGGGATACTTTATACCGCATGGCCATGACAGCGATATTTACCCAAAAGCCCCACACCACTATGACCCCCGAAGTTCTAGGACCCCAGCCGAGGACGAAGAGCTCTGGTCAAGACGCGATTCTCGTGCAGGCCACCCTCGGTATGCTCGAATTTAGCCGAACCTGTCCATTGAGCACGAGTGCCATCGTACGGTCGAGCTCGAAGTCGATAGGTGGGAAGGACACCTGTAGCTTAGGCGCCTCGAGACCCGGACGATAAGCCTCAAGGTGCCTGGAGTCCGAGCCGAGGACCCATATGCAAAGGAGCCCCCCTCGCCACCCTCATTCTCCGCTGAAGGGGTGGACGTACACCCCGCCTGGCCCTGGGATCCCGAAGTACGCCCGATTCTTCCCCGAACCTCGCCAAAGATGTCCACTTCGGGAACGCAGACATCTCCGAGGGCTCACCAGACGCGAACGAAGGGGAGTCGGACGTGGGGTACTCAGATTTAACCGAAGGCCAGTGGACCCCGTACCGAAGAGGTTTGCTTGCTGACGTTCTCAACGCGGGGTCAACGGGCAAGACTTCGCGACAGGAGATAACTAAAAAGACTATCCAGACAAGTCCCGAATGCCCACACGAGAGCCCGTTGTCGGAAGGCTGTCGATTCAGGTATGCGGCAGAATATGAGTCGATCTCGGACAGCGAAGATGGCAGAGGGGACCGGCCCCTCTTCTGTCTTAGGTTCTTTGAACCGACGACGTCATCCCTCGGGAGTCTTCGGAGGAGAACAACCGAAAGGAGACATGCAGGGCGATCCACGTCCGGCCCTCGTATGTGCGGCCCCAGATGTGCTCCTAGCCGAGTGGAGGATAAGGTACTGGACGAAGTATTGATGGAGCTGCAGCAGACCGAATGGAGATCCTGCGGAGATACTGGAATGCGTTGTGCAACCGGCCGCCACGCCCACCCCTCCCTCTGTCGGCGTCTGGCCGTTGCCGCACGATTGGATCGAAGCCGACGGACTACAGACGCTACCTTCCGCGGTAATCCAGCAGATCAAAGAGAAAGCGACCAGCCGGGCAGGACATGGGCGTCGTGTTCGTTTCGCAGTCGACAAATGGAACACCCGCTACTCCGTCACGATCAGGAATGACGGCCAGCTCGTCATCAGGTCTCGGGCAGAAAGAGGGGGGTGTGACGATCTGCCCTGAAGGTCAAGCCGTCACAATACGACATAGTTATCAAAATCAATATTAACGACCCCTCAGATCCCCGTCCCGAATGCTCCCCAGGGTGACAGGCCTGGATTACGGGCCGAAATTGGTAATACAGCCAACCAGTCTGTGTTGCCAAAAGCCCTTATTGCAGTACCACCAACGAGGCAGATATTTGTCTCTCGGCTTCACCCATCTCAAACATCTGAAGATGTTACTGTCTTTATTCGAGACATAACGAAGTCCGATAAAATTAAGGTGGAAAAATCTAAATTTTCTTACGCTAGGGACATATCATCTTTCAAAATAAATGTCCTGACTAACTCTTTAGCACAATATGCTCTGCCGATTTCTGGCCGCAGCATGTTGTTGTTAAGGAGTACGAAGCCAAGAAAAAGAAAAGACGGCCTGTAGGAATTAGTCTACCCAGGCCGGACAAAACCACTGTGCCAGCTCCAAAAAACTAACCAATTCCCTACTTCTTACCTATCAGAATGCAAGAGGGTTACGTAGTAAGCTTCCTAAATTGTATTCTGATAGTGTTTCCTGGTATCCCAGGTGATTGTGTTCACAGAAACCTGGTTGAAGCCGGAGATCCTAAGCTCCGAAGTTTTTCCAGCTGTGTACACAACGTACAGGCTTGATCGGCCTTCCAGGCGAGGGGCGGGGTCCTCATTGCGGTTGACTCAAACCTCACGTCTGAAGTATTAGCTTTCGAGGAATGCAACGATGTTGAATTCCTTTGTGTGAAGCTATCATTTAATGGTAGTTTTACTTTTATTACATGTTCCTACATTCCTCCCTTGTCGGAACTTCCTATTTATTGGAACCACCTTTCCGCTATCCAGTCGGTCTCCAATAGACTTTCGGATAGGGACCATTTAATTGTTCTAGGTGATTTTAACATTCCTGGAGCTATTTGGTCCACAACTGAATCCTCTAACATACTTTTAACTACTGCACGTCACGATTTTATTGATGGCTTGTTTGACATTTCGTTGTCGCAAGTCAACCATGTAAGAAATTCCTTAGACCGCTTGCTAGACCTCTGCTTTGTCTCTGATCCGGCAAGAGTCAGTTTGGTTAGGGTCCCGCCCTTGACTACCCGAAGATCCATACCATCCTACTTTCGATGTGACTATCGATATTGGGACTGCTATGGAGAATAAGTCTGATCGGCCAGAAAAGAAAATTCACTGCTTTCGCAAGGCGGATTTTCGACGGCTGAATAATTTTATATCTGAATTTGATTGGTCCGATCTCTACATGTGCACTGACATGGTGGGTGCCATGGATATTTTTACAATGCCATGAAATCCTTTTTACCGAATGTGTTCCGTTATACTATCCGTCAATCTCCAATAAGCCTCCCTGGTTTGGTAAAGAGTTGACTCGCCTCAAAAATGGCAAGTCCAATCTCTATTCTAAATTTAAACGCAACGGTTCTCAAGCTGTTCATTCTCGCTATTTAGCGGCTCGGTCAAAGTTTACCGTGCTTAACGCGCAGTGTTACAAAAACTATTTGACTCGTTGTAGGGTTCAGTTTGCGCAGGACCCAAAACAGTTTTATAATTTTGTCAACACTAAACGTAAGCTTATTACACATCCTTCCTCGCTTTCATTTGAAAATACGACAGCAAACAATGATCAGGCAATCGCCGATCTTTTTGCTCAGTTTATTCAAACTACTTATTCTCCGTCATCCGATTCAAACCAAACCTATTCTTATAGCATGCCCAAATCAAACCTAATCTTCAGTCCTAGCCAAACGAAAGCTTCCTTCTTTTGGATCTTCAACGTGTCAAGCCGGTTTATTCGCCTGGTCCCGACGGAATACCAGGCTGTGTGCTTAGGTATTGTGCCCAGTCCCTGTGCAGTCCCCTTCTAAAATTGTTTACCTTATCCTTAGAAACTTCCCAATTTCCCCTTATTTGGAAGGAATCATTCGTGATTTCTCTCCACAAAAAAGGTAGCAAAGTGGATGCTAACAACTATAGAGGAATCTCTAAGTTGTCAGCCATCCCAAAACTTTTCGAAAACGTAATTACTCCCCATTTGCAGCACCTGTGTAGATCCATAATCTCTCCATGCCAACATGGATTTATTAAACGAAGATCAACGACTACTAACCTTCTGGAGCTCACTTCTTTCATTATAAGGGCTTTCCACAAAATTTGCAGACAGATGTAATCTCTACTGATTTCAGTAAAGCATTTGACTCCGTTAATCACTCCCTTCTTGTTAGGAAACTCGACTTAATGGGTTTTCCTGTCGATCTTCTTAGGTGGATCTCAAGTTATCTGAATGGTAGGACGCAAAGGTTCTATTTAAAAACAACTTGTCGAATGTTCTCCGGGTGACCTCTGGTGTCCCGCAAGGGAAACCACTTGGGTCCCTTACTTTTACTTTATTTATTAACGACTTGCCCAAAGTCTTGACTAACTCAGAGTACTCATGTACGCTGACGACGTTAAACTTTGTGTGCAATACAAGGACCGCGCTTGGCAGTCGGATTTACAAACAGATCTTAATAACTTTCAAACATGGTGCAATGTAAACTTATTCAACCTAAATGGCTCCAAATGCAAGCTGATGACATTCTCACGTGTCTCTCCCATGCTTGCGACTTATACGCTGAACTGCTGCTCTTTAGAAAGGATCCTGCTAGTTGACGATTTGGGTATCCGCCTAGATCCTAAACTGAAGTTTATTGATCATATTTCGTGCATTGTGAATAAAGCCAGGGGTGTGCTGGGATTTATTAAACGGTGGTCGAAGGAATTTGATGACCCCTACGTCACGAAGAATTTATACACTTCGTTAGTTCGTCCTATTTTAGAATATGGATCTTGCGTTTGGAGTCCCCAGTGAGACGTTCACAGCAATCGCATTGAGTCTGTTCAAACTGGGCTTAAACTGGGATGCAAACCATAGGTTACCCTCTTATTCTAGTAGACTTCTCCTGATTAACCTACCTTCCTTAGCAGATTAACCTACCTTCCGTAGAACGATGTTAGGCATTGTCTTTATGTATAATCTGATCCGTGGTGACGTGGAAAGCAGCGATCTATTGGGTCAGTTGAATTTCCACGTACCATGTAGAACCACAAGATCCTACCTGCCTTTGGTTTTGCACCACTGCAGAACATCGTATGAAATGCATGAACCCTTTAGAGTATTATGTGCAAATTATAATGATTTGTATAAAATTACCTCATCTGTAGATAGCCTTCCTTAACTAAAAACATTAATCTTAACCCACCTAGTACACATGCAAGATAACAATCGAGCTGCCTAATAGTAGTTTATATTTCCTCGCATTCTTTTCTATACTTTTCTTTCGCGCCTATTTAACACCTAACGCTAACAAGCCCGGGCTTGGTTTTAAATGGCCACTTGTGTACTAACATCTTGAACGCCCGAAAAAAAAAAAAAAAAAATTAAAATATATATATAAAATAACGAAAAGATAATGAAGTTCTCGTAGATTTTGAAGTATAGGACACGGAGTCCGCATATATTAAAATGTCTCTATTTTTAGTTCGGTATAAAAACAGATTAGATGTATTTCTGATTCCCGAACCGTCAAAAGATCGCCAAAGAGGCAACTCCAACAGATAAATACCTTAGGTCGGTAAGGAACCACGCTCACGGTAATTGGGTCGGGATCGTCGGTGCTCAAACTCCAAATCCACCCTGGGGAAAATACCAGAATACCCTGTAGGTCGCGGTGGGACAGATCTTTGGGCCCCTAGTTCCGAACCCATCCCGATAAAATACCAGAAACCATTGTGCCTTGGCGTATGAATGGATCTACATAAGCGGAGCCTCAAACCAATTTCCGTTGGAATACTACGAAGTGGGTCGGAGTGAGACCAGATACGCGTAAGCCAGGTTCCAAACTACGTAATGGGGACAGGAAAATACTGAATGGAAAACATAATCCTGGAAATCTCGATGTACTAAAAAAGACCGAGAGGAATTGGAAATAAGGAGGTGACCGTACGAGATTAGCAGCGGTATGTTCTCTCGAGGGTTTGGAACGCGACGGTCGGGTTATGGGAGTGTTAAGGAAGAAAACACTGTAAACAAGAAGAAACGAAGGAAGTATTAAGGTAAATGCAATGGGTGTACTTTACAGGGAACCTAAATTTAAAACGAAACAAAGCAAAAGGCATCTAGGCCTCATACGTAAAGTGAATAAAAAATAAAGAAATAAGTGACTAAGTATTGAAATACAAGTGTTTTCTTATTGTAACGATCCGATCGTGTTCGTGTTGGGGTGTTTCTTGTTAAGGACTCTTGGGTCTCGACTGAGAGTTAGATCTGGCCATAGAGCATCCATACAGTTTTTATGATTTTCGAGGAACAGATTCCAATGTTGTGCCCAAATTTGGTAACTCTAGCTTTTATACGAACAGACGGACATGGCTAAATCGACTCGTCTGGTGACGCTGATCAAGAATATATATGCTGTTACGAATTTCGGCCGCGGAGGGCAGATTTCATTACGGAAAGCCGAGCGGAACTTTTTAAGTAGATGTGGCTGCCCCAATCCCGCCGATGCCGACTTCGCCGTCTAAGCCCAAATAGGACACACGCGAATTTTTGGTTATTTGCTTAACTTAATTTTCTAATTGGCGCAATGTGCTATTTTCCGAACGAAGATCATTAGAAGAGAGAAACAGAGAGACCAGACGTCCTAGTTGTCAAAAGCGCTCATAATTGCGCAGCTTAGCATCAGATCGGCATCCCGAGTTGTCAAGGTCCTCATAATTTGGCTGGCTCTCGCGTTGCCAACTGGCCGAAGATCGAAAGCCTATATGAAGGGTGGCGATAGCTTTGGCGGCTTTCGTTACATTACCCCCTTCTTAGACTCGAGCCTGCTGGCCGAGTACTTCCGGATTTGGTTCTCGGTATGGGGCCAGGCAGTTGACATGGACAGTTTTGGTGGCGCGCTTTCCGGGTGAACGTATCTCGTAGACTAGGTCAGAGTGACGTCGGATGACGGTAGTAGGACCAATCCAATCAGACAGCAGCTTAGGGCATCGCCCCACTATTCGTATCGGAGAGTAGAGCCAAAGGCCCTGTCCGACGGCGAATTCCACTGGATGGAATCGCAGGTCGGAGCGTGACTTATTAACTTTGGCGGCTGCCATTAAGTTTCGTCGGCCGATCTGCTGCGTTTGTCGAAGACGGTCCTGCAATTGCTCCACGAACGCCGGATAGCTTTCCGGATTAGGAGATGGTCGCCCGTACAACAGTTCGCTCTGTAGTCTGAGTTCGCGGCCCAGCATCAGTAGCGACGGTGAAAACCCCTTGGCGTCATGCGGGGCAGAGCGATAAGCCCACAAAGCTAACTGCAATAGTTGGTCCCAGTCTCGTTGGTCGGCGGCTACGAATTTGACCAAGTAGTCCAGGGGGGTCCGGTTAAACCTCTCGACCATTCCATCCGATTGAGGGTGCAGCGGCGTGGTACGAGTCTTTTCCACTTCGAGGAGGCGCAGACAAGCTTGAAATATCTCCGAATCGAAGTTACGGCCTTGATCCGAGTGAAGGAGAAATGGGGCACCGAAACGACAAAACACTTCTAGGATAAGTGCTCGGGCTACCGTTTCGGCGGTTTGGTTGGGCAGAGCTATACACTCCGGCCATTTGGTGAAGTAGCACATCACCACAGCAATGTAGCGGTTTCCGATCGTGGTCGTAGGTAGGGGGCCCAGGATGTCAATCGCAAGTCGTTCAAATGGAGCACCCAGAACTCGGGGCTGTAGTTGCCCTACGGTTCGGCGGGCAGACCCTTTTCTGGCATTACATTCGGTACAACGGGCGCACCAGATGGCTACGTCGGCGGTTTGTCCAATCCAAAAGTAGCGTTTCTTAAGCTTAGCGATGGTCTTCTTGATCCCGAAATGTCCACCGGTCGTAGAGTTATGAGCGCTGCGCATGGCTTCTTCCTGAAGAGAGCGAGGTACCACCAGGGCTGCGTCTGCCGTTTTGGTTTTAATCATCAGCAGACCATTATTCAGGATCACTGCTAAAGTGGAATCCTTCCCTGGCTACTAGCAATGTCGACTGGTTGGACTTGTAGGAACATGATAGCCTGACTGTCGCTTTGTTCTGCCTTGGTGCATATGCGGCATTCACCACAGGGACGGCGGGACAGGGCATCGGCGTTTACATGCTGCTTCCCACTGCGGTGTTGGATATCCATGTCGTACTGTTGTAGTCGCTCAATCCAGCGGGCTAGTTGTCCTTCTGGTTCTCGAAAGTTGAACAGCCATCGGAGGCACGAGTGGTCCGTGCGCAGCAGGAATCTTCGACCGTATAGGTAGCAGTGGAAGGGCTTCGTGGACAGAACAACGGCTAACAGCTCTCGACTAGTTACGCAGTAGTTGCGCTCCGCAGCACTGAAGGATTTGCTTTAATATTCCAGTACACGCTCCTGACCATTTTGTTGTTGACTGTCTACATCCACAATAAATATCACCTCAGATGCGGGAAACGTTAGGACGGGCGGCGTTGTGAGCTTGACTTTTAGTGTGTCAAAGGCATCGTGGGCCGCCACTGACCACGTAAAGGGGCGTTTAGCCTTCGTTAATTCGTGCAGAGGGCGAGCGATGGTGGCGAAGTCCGTTATAAACTTGCGGTAATAAGAACATAGTCCCACAACAGAACGTACTTCTCTTTTGTTTCGAGGTGAGGGCCAATCGATGACTTTTCGAATCTTCTCCGGACACGCCATTAAGCCTTTGCTGCTAACGATATGACCCAGGTAACCTCGGATCGGAAGAAATGGCATTTGCGTGGACTCTGCTTCAGTCCTACGCTCTGCAATCTATCGAAGACTTGCTGCAAGTGGTCCAAATGGTCCTCGGCGATACGAGAGTGTACAATGATGTCGTCGAGGTGAACCAGTGTGGATTTCTATGCGGGACCGGAGAATACCCCATCTATCAGGCGCTCAAAGGTTGCTGGCGCGTTGGTCGGACCAAACGGCATGACGTTAAACTTAAAAAGACCGGCATCACACGTAAATGCAGTCTTAGGTCTGGAGTTCTCGTCCATCTCCACCTGCTAATAGCCGCTCTGGAGGTCCATCATGGAGAACCAACAGGCCCCGTGCATAGTGGTCAAGATGTCGTCCATCCTCGGTAAGGAATAAGAATCCTTGGCGGTAATGTCGTTTAGACAGCGATAATCCACGCAGAATCGGTTGGAGCCGTCCTTTTTCTTAACTAGGACAACCGGCTATGCCCCCGGGCTTGTAGCCGGGCGGATTATGCTTTGGAGCCTCATGTCGGCAACCAGCTGTTCCACCTCGGCCTTCCTAGTCAGCGCTAGGCGGCGCACTGGTTGTTTGATAGGCCGGGATTGTCCCGTATCGATGACATGCCGGGTTAGGTTGGAGTGACCCGGGTCGTCCTCGCTTCGGGCGAAAACTTTCTGGAAGCGATCCACGAGCGCGGTCCACTTGGGGTAAATGTGGACTGGTAAATCCGGCGTTACTTCTGCGTCGGGAGACGTTGTATCGTCGTCCAATTCTTGATCCGGACGGGATCGGAGGAACTCTTCCGGTTCCACTTGTCCTACTTTTGTGTGCGCGGGTAGCATGTACTCCTGTGCGCTGAGATTCACTGGATGTAGCGTGTCCTGTGATGTGTCTACCAATCCGCTACCCAGTAAAACTTAAGGCGGCAATTGAGAATGGACTCCGCGTTCCAGCAGTGCTACCGGCAGCTGATCTTCAGCCATGCCTCGGATCTTTAAATGAGTGTCACTATATGGTAGGATACTCCATTTACCTGGAAACCTTTTCCTCTCTCTCTCTGACAAGACCATCCCTAAATGGATCAACCATTGACTTTTCGGTTGAAGCTAACTACCTGGGAGTCCAAGCTCAACTGGAACGCACACCTTGAAAAGACCATTAACAAAGCCACTCGAGCATGCTTTGCTTGCAGTAGGCTTTTCGGTAGAATATGGGGCCTAAGACCCAAAATGATCTACTGGTCTTTTAACACTGTGGTAAAACCGATCATAACCTATGCATCTCTTGCTTGGTGGACGAAATCTTCCCAGAAGACAGCTGCGGCTGCACTTACCAAAATACAACGACTGGTCTGCATAGGCATCACTGGAGCCATCCGGACATGCAGCACTTGGAGTTATAACTGGCATTCCCCCTCTACCCATCGCCCTGAAAAAGGAGGCCTGCCTGGGGGCACTTCGCCTCCAAAACATCACCAATATAAAAAGTGGTGATCTAACTGGGCATCTACGGGCACTCGAACCCCTAATAAACGAGCCCATTCTGCGTATAACTGACGAGCAGAAACCAAAACTTGTTTTCCACAGAAACTTCTCTGTAGTCCTGTACACCAGACACGACTGGACAACAAAATCAATATCTCTGCCCAGTGGATCACAAACGTGGTACACTGACGGATCAAAATTGGAAAACGGCGACACTGGGGCTGGTATTTTCGGACCAAGGTTCAACAAATCCATAGCCATGGGAAAGTCCCCAACCATCTTCCAAGCAGAGATACACGCCATAGAAATCTGTGCTCGTGAATGCCTTCGTAGGAATATGCAAGGCGCACGGATTTACATCTTCTCTGACAGTCAGGCGGCGCTCATAGCGCTGAGATCTTTTACGATCACCTCCAGACTTGTAGAAAACTGTTTTCAGCAGCTGAACGCCCTTGCCTCCAAAAACACCGTAACGGTGAGCTGGGTGCCAGGGCATGAAGACCATATAGGAAACGATGTGGCAGACTCCCTAGCAAAACGCGGGGCGATGACACCACTAATCGGCTCGGATCCATTCTGTGGACTTTCAAAAGGACACAAAAGGGAACTGGTCAGGAAATGGGAGGAAAAGGAGATAAGTCGTCACTGGACCGACAGTGCAGGGCTGAGACAAGCCAAACAATTTATTGTCCCCCAGATGTCGCGATCCAAACGCATTGTCAATCTAAAAAAGAGTGAGATTCGCACTCTAACAGGCTACCTAACAGGTCACTGCAACCTAAGGTATCACCTTAAGAAATTAAAACTTTCAGAAATCGACACATGTAGATTCTGTGAGCTGGAGCCAGAAACATCAGAACATGTTCTATGTTAATGCCCCTCACTAATCAGACGTCGACTTCAACAACTAGGAGGTGAACTTATCCCCCCTACAGGATTTAGGAAGAGATAGACCTCGCCAAAGTGCTCTCCTTTATCAGAAGCCTAGGAATAGAGGCTCTACCTTAATCCTACAGGCCGGCACAAAAGACCTAACATCTGGTCGCGGTGCAATAAGGCCCTAGAAATAATAATAATAATGGTAGGATACTGGTGGGCGCAGTCGAATAAAGTAAATTTCGCTGCTGGGTAGTAGGGGCATATAGCGGCAAGTGTCCCCACGGAAACCGTAGCTAAGATCTTTCAAATCCACGGTGGCTTTATAGCGCAGCAGGAAGTCCATGCCCAACAGGCAAGGGGTGCTGCCTTCCACTAATAAGAATTCGTGATTAACTGGCCTGCCGGCATTAACAAGTCTGGCGTTGACTCTGGCGGTGGCCACGAATTGTTCCGCCGATGGTCCCTGTAGCGTCACTCGGCAAGGTTCACTCGCTGTAAGTCCCTATCGTTAAGGAGGGAGACAGCGGCGGTGTCGATGATTAGACGTATGGGATGCTTCTGTAAAAATATCAAACAGTGTAAGTGTTGGCCATCAACGGCACTACACGTATACGTAGCTTGGGCGGGTAGAGACTGTCTCCCGCGATGTTCATCTTCAAAGTTCTCAGCTTTCTGTTGTTTCCCCGCAGTTATGGGGGTTTTCGTGGCGTCTTCGGATGGGCGTTCAGCAAACAATCGGCCCAAGACGGAATCCACTGTAGCTGAGTTCGATTCCTCTCCTTCTGCAAGCGGCGGCGGTAATTTCCCGTAGGACACGGCGGCATCTCGGATTAAATCCTCCGGCGGTCCGTCGGCGATCTCGACGTACGGCGGCTCCTGGAACAGCTGTGAACGGACGGCCTGGGCTTCCTCTGAGGGGGGTTCAATTACGGCAGCTTCTTGGTTGGGGGTGGTCGACAGACCCGGCGATCTGCGGACTGGGGGAACGTTGAGGATAGTTGCGAACTCTCGGTCATGCGGCGGCTGTGCACTCTCTTCGGGCGGCGGCTCTGAGAGCAAGGGGGCCAGGACGGCTTCAACTCCATATGGAGGAAGGCTCTGTCGGTCGCCAGGTTGCTTGATGGGCGGCGGCATCTCGTCGAGGTAATGCGGGGCAGGCCGGATTGTCGCAAACCTTCTGTCCTTCGACGATTCGGCACTCTCTTCGGGCGGCGGATCTGAGAACAAGGGGGCCAAGACGGCTTCGACTCCATAGGTAGGAGGGTTTTGTCGGGCGCCGGGTTGCTCGATGGGCGGCAGCATCTCGTCGAGGTAATGCGGGGCAGGCCCTCTGTCCTGTGACGGTTCGGCACACTCTTCGGGCGGCGGCTTTGAGAGCAAGGGGGCCAGGACGGCTTCAACTTCATAGGAAGGAAGGCTCTGTTGGGCGCCAGGTTGCTCGATTGGCGGCGGCTTCGCGTCGAGGTGCTGCGGGGCGTCACAGGTGGTGGGGTCCGATCCAGTAACCCAGGCAGGTGCAGAAAACGAATAAGGTTGCGGTGGAGACGTACGGTGATCGATGAACCGACGTTGCGGAATAGGGTGGGCGAGCAGATGCTCGCTCGATGCTTTCGGTGTTGGCTGTCAACTTCCGCCCCGAGAGGCTGACGGTAGCAAGTTTCCCGATGGTGGAATTAATGGAAGAGTCCGGGCCAATCGTGTCATTTCTACGAGAGCCTCGGTTTCCTCTTCTGTGTGAGTCGACGGGGATGTTGGGGGTCACGGCTGCGACGGTCATCACGGAGGCGGCGGGACGTCGCCGGCACTGAGCTTCGATGCGGCAGGCCATATCGAGGGCATCGGTTAGCGATCGCGGGTTGCTACTCATGATGGGGACCTGGTATCCGGTCTCTCGGATTCCATCGATAAAGCGCTGCACGATAATGCTGTTGTAGGTCGCGGGTGGCAATTCGCCGAACACGGACCTGCCCAGGCGTTCCAGCTCCATGGCAAAGTCCTCGAAGGACTCTCGTGGACCCTGCATGCGATTATGGAAAGCGTGATAGCCGGTATGTTTGCTGATTGTGAAATATTCGCGCATAGCGACCGTGAGGGCGTTGTACGAGTGGAGAGTGACTTAAGGTAAGGTAGCGTGAAAACGTTGTGCACGCCCCCACAAACTCGTATACAATTTCCTGCACTTCTTCCGTTCGGACCAGTGGTATTTCTCGGCCATGTCGCCAAGTAGGCGCTGAAATTCCGGCCAGGGATGCGTGCCATCGAAGGTAGGATCTCTAGGATTCCCTATTGTGAGGTTAGGTCGCCGGCCGGAGGCTGCACAGCCGTCGGCATGGCCCCGGGCCCGACGTCCATTCTCCGCGGGAACCCTTGCCGCGCGTGCCCGGAGTCCGCGTTGGATATAAACGTCAAGCGTGGGGTGCTGGCGAAATGTCGATCGCACCCAGCTTGAGTCACGTCAACGTGGTTACGCGACGGCTGGCCTCTGCTGTTCCCGGCCCACATTTGCTCGAACTTCTGCTCAAGTTTGAGGTTAAGGGACTGATCCAAAGCCTCCACTTTTTGCTCAATCAGTCGGAACGAGCGGTTGATTGCTCGGTCCACGGCGTCCAGCGTGGCCGCTCCATCTTGCGGCTCCCCTAGATTACATCCTGCCGGCGATGATTGACGGCGATGGCGCGCGGGATTTTTGGGCATTTTCGTAGGTCAGGGTTTTCGCAAACCCTAGTGACCCTACACCTGGCACCAAAGTAACGACTTTCGGCCGCGGAGGGCAGATCTCATTACGGAAAGCCTGTAGTAGATGTGGTTGCCCCAATCCCGTCTATGCCGACTTCGCCGTCTAAGCCCAAATCGGACACTCGCGTATTTTTGGTTATTTGCTTAACTTGATTTTCTAATTGGCGCAATGTGCTCTTTTCCGGATGAAGATCATTAGAAGAAGAGGGAAACAGAGAGACCAGACGTCCCAGTTGTCAAAAGCGCTCATAATTGCGCAGCTTAGCATCAGATCGGCATCCCGAGTTGTCAAGGTCCTCATAATTTGGCTGGCTCTCGCGTTGCCAACTGGCCGAAGATCGAAAGCCTATGGAAAGGGTGGCGATAGCTTTGGCGTCTTTCGTTACAATACTTTATAGGGTTACATACATTCTCGGTGGGCGCTGACTTAAAATACCCTTGTACCCTATGGGTACCGGGTATAAAAAGTGACGGGTTTGGGAGTTCGGAGTACCCTATCCCTATGTATTTTGGGCCGCTGAGCTTGAATCCGGTGTTCGCTTTGTTCGATCAGGCGCGCTGTATTTTATACAAGGGCTGCACGAAATACATTTTCTGGAACCGTGATTTTGTTTAACGTTTTTTGCGTCGAGGTGTATGGGCGCTGCAGAAAGCTGCGGCAAGACTCTATTGAATTCGATTAAGAAATAATCAAGGAACGTAATACAAAAATGTGGCAAATGTTAAAAAACTCACCATTTTGATATTTTCGATCCAAGTTGAAAACTAGTGGCAATATGGTCGATTGGTAGATACAGAAGTTCTTATTGAAGAAAATGTTTTTTCTTATTTATACCTAATAAGTACATCAATAAATAAAAATAAAACAAAAAAGAAAGCTAACTTCGGTAAGCCGATTTTTATATACCCTTGCAGATAATAAATAAAATAAAAATAAGGAATCTTATATATCGTTATAAAAAACCACGATAAGCAGCTAATCATCAATGAAATTTTAAATGTATGGCTTTATTTAAATTAAAACGCCATTTACTAAGTTTTATTCCGATATCTTTAAAAACAACGAAAATCGACTAATTTGGTCAGATCATCTCTATGTTTGCTATAAGATATAGTGGTCCGACTTTATTGAAATTTTAGATGTATGGCATTATTTAAATTAAAACGCCATTTACTAAGTTTTAGTCCGATACCTTTAAAAACAGAGAAAATCAATTTCGCTTCTTTGGAAGCTATAAGATATAGCGGTCCGATTTGCATGAAATTTTAAACGTATACCTAAAATATAATTAAAGGATCATATATTTAATTTGAGACCAATATCTGCTCAAAAACTGAGAGGAAATTTGCGTAGCAACGGACAGACAGACAGACGGGCATTTCTAGATCGACACGGATGGTGATGCTGATCAAGAATATATATACTTTATGGGGTCGGAGATGCTTCTTTCACTGCGTTGCAAACGACTTGACAAAATTATAATACCCTGCAAGGGTATAATAAGAAATTATTCAATTGCTAGTCTATTGTAGATAAATAAACTTTATTCGCTACATTGATCACAAATATATTTGCACAAGTTTATTTATGGATTTTATTTTTTTAGGCCATGCGACGTCTTGGAACAATTGTATGCAGGTTTTTCTTTTTGGATGCACGTACAAAAGCAATAGATGTTCACCCAACTGATACTGCTGCTGATGCCGTACAGAAACTGGCCGCCAAGCTTAACTTAGGCAATACTGATGGATGGGCAATCTACCAGTCTCGACCTGACGGAGAAGAACACATAAAAAGTTTTGATTATTTGTATGATATAATCTCCGCATGGGAACTTAAGCAAGCGGCAAGTGATTCCTTAAAAAGACTATCCAATGGATCTACACCTGGAGAAAACCGATTTGTTTTTAAAAAGAGGCTATTTAAATCAACTCGTGAGCTATCACAAGATCCTGTCGAGATAAGCATGTTATATTCGCAAGCAGTTTACAGCGTTGTTAAGGTAAGTACAAAATAAAACATTATGACCCTTAACCCCTAGTATAAAATAAAGAAGGCGCCAGCCTAGACGACTAATTCTCTACTACTACCAATTTTCGAAGAAAAAAAATTCTAACATTAAATCAACTAATATCAGTAATCTAAAGTTTCTATACTTTTACCTGTACTTTATTTATTTTATGGGGGGTGCTACCAAAACCGCTGGCGCAACTGATCTGTTTTCAAAACCAATTCGCTAAAATAAAATCAGTAACCTTTTCGGATTTCTCTGATAAGGGTTGTTACCTTCCAAGACTAGATTATCCACGAGTTTGCTAGTTTAGGAAAAATATGTTTTCTGGTTTTTCTACAAAAATCAAACTTTTTTCTTCCCGGCAACAATACGCTATTGATTCCCCTATTGGATGTTCTTGTTTAATATTGAAGTAGAAAAACCAATTTTTTTTTAAAGTAATACCAGCTGTGGGTTACGTAAGCTTTGGGAGTTACTTAGCTTTGAAAAGTGCCAATACAAGCAGTACTTTATACTTTGAACGCGATTTTCTCAAAGTTGGTACATGATGGAAACTTTTCAGTTTCGGATAAGCAATGAAATGCATCTAACTCCAACTGTCTGGCAATTCTCTACGATCGGCGCCGAACAGCTGTTAAGATATCAACTTGTAAACATTTAATTCAACTCGCTAAGATGTCTTAAAAACTCTTTGCAATATTGACTTTATCCAGGCTCTTAGCTATTGAGGAGCTTCAGCGTCAGAGAATCAGAAGAGAACCCATGCAGCGAAAGCTTCTTAAATGCGCAACTGATCCAATTGTATAAGCAGATTATCCATACATACATGTGTGGTTTTTCTTATATTGTACATAATGTTATGCTAAACTAATTCATTTTAAAAAAACCTTTCAGGAATTGATTGTTTGTTGTTGAGTTTTAGGTATAATTATCGTGTTAAAATGAGGACCTTCCAAAGGATCTTTATATTAATCAAGGAGGATATCTCATTTCGCTCGTTTTGCAATTGACGACTACAATCCGCTTTCTAGGAGTTGTGTCGTTCCAAAGAGCGATAGAAAAGGATAAGGAATTGTCGATGTCAAGGCAATCCGTTGGAAAATAACCTTGAAAAATGCTTCCCTTGCTGGAAAGAAAGACTCGCTACATCCAGTTGAATAGATCAGAGCAAAGCCTAAGTAAATGCAAACAAAATCCCTTCGGTTTGTTATTTTTCTTCGTTGCCCTCAGCTCATGGAATGTTACAGAGCTGGCGTTTGGCGGAACTGCAACTGCCTACAAATGTTTTCACAAATTGCAAATAAAGTAAAGGCATTTTGCAGTAAGACTTCTTTTGGTTAAATGATATATTTTTTTAATGCCTAATTAAAAGAGAACAGAAGTGGTTCCATTTTTTAAACATTACTTTAAGTTCTAACTAAATAAGGTGGCAACAGTGGTCCAACTCCGTAAGTCAGATCGGACAGGGTAGCAGCACTGGATTTAGTGTTGTGTAAATACTGCTCATTTGGGTGAATATGTTCACTTGATCTTTTTTTTTCAAAAGAGTCAACTCATTCATTTTGCTCACTTGTTCAATGCTCACTTGCTCACTTGTTCACTGCTCATTGCTCACTTGGTCACTTCTTCACTGCTCATTGCTTACTTGCCCACTTGTTCACTGTTCATTGCTCAGTTGCTCACTTGCTCACTGGTTCACTGTTTATTGCCTTTTTATAACCTGATCATGAACAGACTACTCAGCACTGCATTTCAACGACTTATAAAAATCCATATGTTACATATTAGTTTAAATCTGATATACATATGTATGTATATTTATGTTTGCATATACGGATATATTCTTTGCAAGTAAAAAAGCACATATATATTCATTCGATCTTGACAAATGCCATCATCCTGATAAGATTTATTGATAAAAAATATATCTTAGAAAATGAAATTTATAAAAAATATATCTTAGAAAAATGAAATTCATAAACAAAATTCTTAAAGGTAAATAATTGATTTTGGTTAATTTTTTTTAAATTAAAACATGGATGTTTCTGCCAAAAACATTACCACCGGCAATTCGAATTTAAAATAAAGTACGACCATGTGGTTGCTCATTTTTGCGCAATCTGAGATAACAATGAGAAAAAAAATACCATATAAAAAAAAAAGAGTTACTGAACAATGAACCAAAAAGACTAGCTGAACAAAATTGAACAGCAATAATGAGCAAAAGAGCAAATCTGAACAAATGAGCAAAAATGAGCAAGTGAATAAAGAAGAACAAAATTGAAAAACTGAATAATAGTGAGCAAAAGAGCAAATCTGAACAAGTGAGCAAAAGTGAACAAAAAAGAACAAAATTGAACAACTAAACAATAGTGAGCAAAAATGAACAATTGAACAAAAAAGAACAAATAGGAAGGAACATGTTCACTCACTCACTTTAGTGAACAACTCTTTTTTGTTCACTCACTCATGAGCAACCCAACACTAACTGGAAAACATTGTTTTGGTATTGTTTTCGACGCGAAATTAATCGGCAGAAACTGAATGGGTGTTTTGGATATGCAATTTCTAAAATTTTTATTTCAATAACTTAACGTGCATAATGTTGAAAACTTTGATGTAGATAACTCAGAAATCAAAAAAACAATTATGAAGAAGTAATATTTGTAATATTTTAGGGGAGCTTTATTGATTTGATTACCAAAAAAAAAGGAAAGAAAGAGAAACTGTAGAGCGGACGTGTTTTTTAATAGTTTTTACCTAATATTTTAGGTCGAAAAATCTAAATCACTTGTGTAAAAGTTGAAAAATGTTCCGTTCTCACTCTGAGTATTCTTAATCTGCACTTGCGAAATCAATTAAAATCACAAACTTCGAACTCTGTACTGTTTTGTTTTTGTTCATCGAACTCGGAATTTGCATTTGTGTGAGCGAATCGAACCTCAATTTACCGCCTCTTCTTCAACACTTACGCACCTCTACATAACCACTTGTCTTGCACGTACGCTGCAACTATGTCTCCGAATACGGAAGCAAGCGTCTGCGCAGCGACAAAAACAACTATAACGGGAGCACCAAACAGCACGTGTCCGATGCGCCATCACCTCAGCTGCTAAACATGCTTAACTTACGTCTCCAAGAGCAAACTCTAAAAATCACTGACCTGGTCAAAGAAGCGAAGCAGCGAATTCTCGGTGGCCTTTTGACTCGTCTGGATGGAATCGCAGCTGATCTAAAGCCAAGTGAACGAGCGTACTCTGAAAGAGAGAGTGGGTGAGATTGAAGCCAAACTTTCAGCCCAGCACATGGCAACTCAGGCCTGAGAGGGTTCCATTCGTAGAGGGTGAAAATCTGAAGATCCTCTACAACAAACTCTGGTTTTCTGCAGCTCACTCCGCCGGTGGAAATTATAAAAATGGAAAACTACCACGAAGAGGAAGTTTGTTCAGTTCGATGTACGTGCAGCTCCACGTAACAATTACCAGAATGCGTTACCAGACAGTGATAATAGATTTAGTTTTATGTGTGTTAGCCAATATGATGTCCTTGAATGTTTAGTTAAAGTGAAGTCTAACGCAGAAGGCCTGGATGGCATTAGCCCAAAATATATTATATATTGATACCTTTTCTCCTTACCCATATTACACAAATTATAAACACAGCAATTGCCACATCCACATTTTCTTCCGCATGGAAGTACGCAAAAATTGTCCCAATACCGAAAAGTCAAACCGAGTTCAGACCGATATCCCTACTTGCTTTCTTGTCAATTTTTTTTTTAAATATTCTGGCGGCACAGATTCAACCCTTTATAGTCAACAATTCCATGCTAAGTGACAAACAATCTGGTTTTAGAAAAAAGTGGAGTTGTATTAGTGCCATTACTGATGTAATTGAAGATATTCGATCTTGGCTAGATAGAAATTGGATTACCTTTTTGACTCTACTTGATCTCAGCAAGGACTTCGATACCGTCAACAATAGTATTTTATGCACTAAGCTAAAAAACCTTTTAAATTTTGCGGACTCTGCAGTCATGCCCTTGAGGTCGTATTTAACAAGTAGACAACAAGCAGTCTATACGTGGACTATGTTTAGTTATGTTTGCAAATGGCCTTCAATGATTGCTATACTTAAATAACCTTTAATCATGGTGCCAAGTCAACATGTTAAGCCTTGTAATCACTAGCGCTAAACCTTTAGCTAGCTGAAAGGGTTTCAAATTTCTAGTGTGACAATGTTTAGTAGGGTTCACCGAAAATCCATACGAAATGGCCAAACTGCCACACTGTAAGCGGTGTTTGTTTATAATTAAAATTAAACGCCGCCAAGCCGCATACGACACAAATACCTACAAAATTAACAATTGATTTATTTATTTACTTAAATTATGATGCAGCGGGGCCAGCACCTGATGCCGCCGAGCTGCTCTTGGCCAGCTGCTCCTGGCCCTGCAGCTGCTGCTGTAGAGCTCTTCCAAATTCCGCTGGGGTGTGTTGACCGAAAGATATCTTTGTGTGTCCGGTCTCTTCCGTCTGCTGCTCCTCCTCCCGTAGTTGTAGAAAACATGCAACGTGCCGTATCGTTGGGTACATCCACGTCCACGACGCTGCTGCCACGAACTTGGCGCTTAAGTCGCCGCGCGCGGATCCTTGGGACTGACTACTATGATCTCTGTCAATGAGCTCTCCACGGATCCCAATGGCGGCTGCTTGCCCACCAGCACCAGCATTTTGGGGTGGCAGCCAACTAAGAAAAGAATCCCAGTAGACGACCAATGGTCAGGGACGAGTAGAGGAGAACCAATTAGCATGTCCTTTTGGCAATGTTGCTAATGTTCATCTGATTTCAAAGACCTAATTCGATGTTCATTCTAGTATGTTCTAGTATTTCTCTGAGCTGATTTGCGTACCAACCTTGTTAATTGTTGCATTATCTCTCGTTCGCACCTATTTGGTTGCTAAATTTTAGCGCTGGTGAGTACGTAGCTTTACTGCTTAATCCTGATAAGTATAAGTCCATGACATTTTATCGATGGTTGGTTGGTTAAAAATTAGAAAAGAAGCTATCTTCGGCAAGCCAAAGCTTATATACCCTTGCAGATTAATTTAAAAATTTAGAAATTCCCTACTATAATTCAGTTATATGATCATATATTGAGTTTTAATCGGATACCTTTAAAAAACTCAAATTAGCACATTAGCCTGATCGTTCCTACAGCTATAAGATATAGTGGTCCGATAAAGTTAAAATTTAGAATTTATTGATATAATCTAAATTTGTAGAAAACAAGTGAGATAGCTACAGTCGAGTAAGCTCGAGATACCACCCTTTTCAAATTCAATTATTTAAAACGTCGCTTAGTCGAATGCCATCTGACGATCATAAAATTGTTATTCAAACTGATAAAACACCGGTTGGCGATCATGCAAGGCATCTCAATGCACAAACTGATGATCTTTGTTGTATATCTCGAGTTATAGACAACCAATTCAGCCAACCGATGTTTTATTATACAGGTGATGAATAATCCTTTACATTTTTCATTCGTTTTCTTTATATATATATAAATGTGTAAGGCTTTTTTTAAATATAGCTCGCTTAGCTCAAACGGTTGGACTTATCGACCATAGTTTTCTTTTCAAATCCATCTTTCTTGGGTAAAGAAGTCTAAATGCAGCTTTGGCCAACCAGCGGCCACAACATAAAAGCGCGCCCGCTACATCACGTTCGCAACATCGCGCCCGAAACATCGAGCCCGCCTGCAACATCTTGGGCGTTGAAGATGCACTACGGTCAGTACACTCAAGTGGCCATTTAAAACCAAGCCCGGGCTTGTTAGGGTTAGGTGTTAAATAGGCGCGAAAGAAAAGTATAGATAAAAGAATGCGAAATATAAACTACTGTCAGGCAGCTCGATTGTTATCTTGCATGTGTACTAGGTGGGTTAAGATTAATGTTTTTAGTTTAGGAAGGCTATATACAGATGAGGTAATTTTATACAAATCATTATAATTTGCACATAATACTCTAAAGGGTTCATGCATTTCATACGATGTTCTGCAGTGGTGCAAAACCAAAGGCAGGTAGGATCTTGTGGTTCTACATGGTACGTGGAAATTCAACTGACCCAATAGATCGCTGCTTTCCACATCACCACGGATCAGATTATACATAAAGACAATGCCTAACATCGTTCTACGGTTTGCTAAGGAAGGTAGGTTAATCAGGAAAAGTCTACTAGAATAAGAGGGCAACCTAAAGTTTGCATCCCAGTTTAAGCCACGAAGAGCGAAAAGTAAAAACTTCTTTTGAACTGACTCAATGCGTTTGCTTTGGACGTCCCACTGGGGACTCCAAACGCAAGATCCATATTCTAAAATAGGACGAAATAACAAAGTGTATAATTTCTTCGTGACGTAGGCGTCATCGAATTCCTTCGACCACCGTTTAATAAATCCCAGCACACCCCTGGCTTTATTCACAATGCACGAAATATGATCAATAAACTCCAGTTTAGGATCTAGGCGGATACCCAAATCGTCAACTAGCGTGATCCTTTCCAAAGAGCAGCAGTTCAGCGTATAAGTCGCAAGCATGGGAGAGACACGTGAGAATGTCATCAGCTTGCATTTTGAGCCACTCAGGTTTAATAAGGTTACATTGCACCATGTTTGAAAGTTATTAAGATCTGTTTGTAAATCCGACTGGCAAGCGCGGTCCTTGTATTGCACACAAAGTTTAACGTTGTCAGCGTACATGAGTACTCTGGAGTTAGTCAAGACTTTGGGCAGGTCGTTAATAAATAAAGTAAAAGTAAGGGACCCAAGTGGCTCCCTTGCGGGACACCAGAGGTCACCCGGAGAACATTCGACAAGTTGTTTTAAATAGAACCTTTTGCGTCCTACCATTCAGATAACTTGAGATCCACCTAAGAAGATCGACAGGAAATCCCATTAAGTCGAGTTTCCTAACAAGAAGGGAGTGATTAACGGATTCAAATGCTTTACTGAAATCAGTATAGATCACATCTGACTGCAAATTTTGTGGAAAGCCCCTTATAATGAAAGAAGTGAGCTCCAGAAGGTTAGTAGTCGTTGATCTTCGTTTAATAAATCCATGTTGGCATGGAGAAATTACTGATCTACACAGGTGCTGCAAATGGGGAGTAATTACGTTTTCGAAAAGTTTTGGGATGGCTGACAACTTAGAGATTCCTCTATAGTTGTCAGCATCCACTTTGCTACCTTTTTTGTGGAGAGGAATCACGAATGATTCCTTCCAAACAAGGGGAAATTGGGAAGTTTCTAAGGATAAGGTAAACAATTTTAGAAGGGGACTGCACAGGGACTCGGCACAATACCTAAGCACACAGCCTGGTATTCCGTCGGGACCTGGCGAATAAACCGGCTTGACACGTTGAAGACCCAAAAGAAAAGAGCTTTCCTTTAAGCTAGGACTGAAGATTAGATTTGATTTGGGCATGCTATAAGAATAGGTTTGGTTTGAATCGGATGACGGAGAATAAGTAGTTTGAAAAACTGAGCAAAAAGATCGGCGATTGCCTCATCATTGTTTGCTGTCGTATTTTCAAATGAAAGCGAGGAAGGATGTGTAATAGGCTTACGTTTAGTGTTGACAAAATTATAAAACTGTTTTGGGTCCTGCGCAAACTGAACCCTACAACGAGTCAAATAGTTTTGTAACACTGCGCGTTAAGCACGGTAAACTTTGACCGAGCCGCTAAATAGCGAGAATGAACAGCTTGAGAACCGTTGCGTTTAAATTTAGAATAGAGATTGGACTTGCCATTTTGAGGCGAGTCAACTCTTTACTAAACCAGGAGATTGACGGATAGTATAACGGAACACATTCTGTAAAAAAGGATTTCATGGCATTGTAAAAAATATCCATGGCACCCACCATGGCAGTGCACATGTAGAGATCGGACCAATCAAATTCAGATATAAAACTATTCAGCCGTCGAAAATCCGCCTTGCGAAAACAGTGAATTTTCTTATCCGGCCGATCAGACTTATTCTCCATAGCAGTCCCAATATCGATAGTCACATCAAAAGTAGGATGGTATGGATCTTCGGGTAGCGTCAAGGACGGGACCCTAACCAAACTGACTCTTGCCGGATCAGAGATAAAACAGAGGTCTAGCAAGCGATCTAAGGAATTTCATACATGGTTGACTTGAGACAACGAAATGTCAAACAAGCCATCAATAAAATCGTGACGTGCAGTAGTTAAAAGTGTGTTAGAGGATTCAGTTGTGGGCCAAATAGCTTCGGGAATGTTAAAATCACCTTGAACTACTAAAGGGTCCCTATCCGAAAGTCTATTGGAGACCGCCTGAATAGCGGAAAGGTGGTTCCAATAAATAGGAAGTTCCGACAAGGAAGGACTGTAAGAACATGTAATAAAAGTAAAACAACCACTAAATGATAGTTTCACACAGAAGAATTCAACATCGCTGCATTCCTCGAAAGTTAATAGTTTAGACCTAAGGTTGGGATCAACCTCACCCCCTCGCCAGGAAGGCCAATCCAGCCTGTACGTTGTGTACACAGCTGAAAAAACTTCGGAGCTTAGGATCTCCGGCTTCAACCAGGTTTCTGTGAACACAATCACCTGGGATGCAAATGAAAGACTATCAGAATACTCTTTGGGAAGCTCACTACGTAAGCCTCTTGCATTCTGATAAGAAAGAAGGGGGGAATTGCTTAGTTTTTTTAAGCGGACAACTTAGATGGCAAATTGTTTTTATCAGGCTTGGATAGACTAACCCCTACAGGCCGTCTTTTCTTTTCGTACTCCTTAACAACAACATACTTAGGCCAGAAGTCAGGGACATTTATTTTGAAAGATGAAATATCCCAAGCGTAAGAAAATTTAAATATTTCCACCTTAATCTTAGATTTTTCGGTAGCTTTCAATCGCGATAAAGTCCAAGTCACACACAAGAGAAGAAGAAATAAACTTTTCCCCCTCTTTCCCTTCATCACCACAGCCGAAAATTGACAACGCCAACTTAACGCAACAAACCCGTGTAGTTTTGAAGAATTCAATGACCGTATGACTTATTTTTCTTACAAAGATTTTTACTTGTATTATATATTATATACTCGGCCTCTTACCACTGGTGGGGAAAAAAAAAAGTTTTATTTATTGTTTTTGCAGCTGTAGCTGTAGTTGATCGTGCGCTAGCAACAAATAAGACTCTAAGGTGCTGGTTTTAAAAAACTCTGAGTCTCTTACCACTGATAGGGGAAACCTCAGAGTGCCTTGAAGAACCATAAATGATAGAACTTTTAATGAAAGACGTCTACATTTGCTGTGTTGGTTTTTCAAACTGATTTTATTTTGAACGATCTCCGCTTTATATAGGACATTTGATTCTAGTTTTACTCTTATCTATGGCCAACTCAAAATAATTGTATATTGATCATAAAAAATTTCGCTTTTATAACAAGAATATTTTAGTTTATACATAGATTTAACACTCCCCTATTAGTGTAGGATTGGTATTAATCCCTGATATCGATCTATATAAGGACCTATTATATTTTAATTGTAGGGTAGTTTTGGGTTTGGCTTAAATGGGAAAAGGATAGGCGGCAGAAAGCCGCTGACAATATTTCAAGGAAAAACGAGTGAGCAGTTTCTGGCATCACACATACATACAGATCTCCAGCAGCCAAGCTGTAATCCTTGTTTAGTGAGCAAGAACAGACAAACAGAAACCAACGAGGGAGTGAGACAGCTAAAGCGATATTTTGAGGAAAAACGAGTGTGCAGCTTTCGAGGTAGGCAACGACTGCGCATTTTGGGCATCACACATACACATACGTCTTCTGAGTATTCTGTACATTTGAGCACCAGCCAGACGAGCACAAGCAAGCCAACGAGAACAGAGAGAGGAAAGGCTTTCGTCAAATAGAAGAAACCGCGCTTTTTTTTTTTTTGCATCGCGGTCACACACACATATACAGATCTAAGCGGTGAAGCGGAATTTTATGTATGTATGGATTAAGCACCAAAGCAGAGACAGCATTGGCGAAGTTTTCGTCGAGTAGCAGAAGCGTGCATTTCGGGCGATCTTCAACAGTCAAGCTGTATTCTGTGTGTGTTGAAGCAGTGAGACGGCTGCGAGGGAGTTGCAGTCAAGGATCGCCAAAGCAGCGCGATAAAGAAATCGTATAGTGGCAGGCTGCAACAACAACAGCGAACAGTGAGATAACGACGAGGGAGTTGTAGTCGAGAAACGCCAACCACTTCGGCAGGCTACAACAACAAATACAATAGGCAAGCAGTGCACCGATAAGAACTGATCGGCAAAGCAGCTCAAGTTGAGAAGGTTGAACATTCGTGAGTCTGACGAAACCATTTTTCTATTGTAAAAGAATTTGATAAACTAACAGTAACTAGTTATAAGTCTGTGGTGTGTGGGCATAACTTAGCTGTTAAATATGGAGGCAAAAACAATATTGTCCTTAACCCTCCGTTGTACACCTTTTTTAAAACCTTCGGTTGTACCCCCGGGTCTGGCCAGACCCCTATGTATTTACATGCATTTGTATGAGAATATATGGCATATGCGAGGTCAATTAGAAGCATCGTAGGTATATTTTTTGAATTTCTTACCTCTCTCATTGGTTTTGGCACGTATTGAGCTACCTACAGAAGCAAAAATATTAGAAACAAATTGTTGGGTTTGTGAAGAAAAACAATTTTTGTTTTGTGCTTTTTTGTTCTTCATTTTGACTCATTTCAACGAAGGTTGATGAAAGAAAAACGATTACAATGCAATTTTATTGTGAAATATGTTACACTTTTTATTCTGGGTTCGCTGGAAGGCAAGCAAAACAGGTGTATGCGGTTTTTGAGTGCTGTTGGCACACTGGATTATTGCGTGCAGTACAGAAAAAACTTATTTTTCGACGAAGTTTATCGCCTCCTTGTAAAGAAAGACGACAATCTCTCTTCGCTGTGAGTGTATCGGCACCGGCTGGTTGGTTGACAACAATGTTCCCAGGAATATTTATTGGTTTGCCGAAAAATAATTCTATTGCCAAACGAGTGGCGAACTGAGAAATGACGCTTGGTTTATTCATACGATTTTCGATGTTTGCAAGGATCAATGTTTCCGATAAAGTCGTCAGAAAATCGCGTCTCGCATCACTTTTCTGAGCCCATCAACTTCCTTGCAAATACAAAACGCTGCCAATGCCATGACATCCAACATGTTGCAAAGAAAGCCAAGGTCCATCGACTTGTTGGCCGTTTTGATGTGAAATGCGTGACCATTTGATCCATACAATCGACACCGGCTTTTTGTGCATTATAATATATAATGGCCAATGGTATTTTTGCTTCGCCTTCACACGCTTTATTATAATGAACAGTTGAAAGTAAATTAACCGGTCTATTCTTTTTCGGCACATAGCTGCAGATTGAAACAAGGTTTTGTGCAGGGGTTACGGCAACATTTGAGGGCGTTAAACTTGGATTCGACTGGTAGAAAAGCAGTGTTGCAAGATCGACTTACTCTTAAAGATGTACAAGATAGTGTTTCACATTTCTCAGGATTAGATCAACCAGATATCAGCCAGTGGATATCGGAATTTGAAGATTGTGCTGCAACAGTAGGATGGGATAGCTTACAGAAGTATATTTACGGGAAGCAATTGTTGCAAGGAGCAGCTTAGTTGTATGTAAGAGGTTTAACAGGTGTTAAAGGTTGGGAACAATTAAAGCAAAGCTGACAGCAGAGTTCGGTAAAACAATGTGTGCAGCTGAAGTACATAAACAACTTAAAAACCGAGTTAAACTTGAAAAAGAGTCCTTTTGTGAATATTTGTACAGCCTCATCGAGATTGGGAAGCAAGTCAAATTAGATGAGGCAAGCGTCATATCGTACTTCGCGGATGGTTAACCAGATAACAAATCAAACAAAAGTAGCCTGTACCGATGCCAGACTTAAGGCGAATTAAAAGCTGAGATCAAGATTTACGAAAGAATCAAGGATAGTACCAAAAGCATAAATACAAGGAAACCACTCACCCAAACAAAGAAGAAATGTTTCAAGTGTGGCAAGGAGGGACATTTTGCCAAGGAATGTAGTGCGCCAGTTCTATGCTTTAAATGCAATAAAACTGGGCACATGGCTAAGAATTGTAATCAGGAAAGGACAAGCGAGAAGAATGAAAAAGTAGGGGTTATAAACTCTAGATCTAAGCCAAAAGATTTAATTCTTACGATTATATCAGTTAATGACGTGTATTTTGTCGCGATGATAGATTCCGGTTGCGATCTGAGCCTGATGCGGGAGGATCTAATGGAAAAGTTAAAAGGAGTTAGATTAAAGAATGAGAAGAAGAGCTTGCGTGGCATTGGGAATGGAGAGATTGAAACGATCGGACAGTTTGACACACAGGTGAAAGCAGAGGGTGTGTGCTTGTAACTTTTAACGTAATCAAACAAAAAGACAATTAGTATGCAGTGATCATCGGAAACGACGTTCTAAAGGAGGTTGATATTATTTTTAGTTCAGGCGCCGTACAATTCAGGAAAAAAGAAATATTCGAAATATTTCAAGGACTGTGCGTGAGTGAGGGTGTAACTGAAGCAAAAGTATCCGATGGAGTGCAGTTAAATCATCTTAGTATAAGTTTGAGAGGTGAAGTGGAAGAGCTGATTAACAATTATGCAGCGAAAAAGGAAATATTCAGTCGCCAGTGAAAATGAAAATCGTGCTTGAAGATGATTTTCCGATTTACCAGTCCCCACGTAGAAATCCATATGAGAATAAGATGGTTATTGAAAAGCAAGTCCAGGGATGTTAGACGAATGGATTATATCAGCAAGTTGTTCTGCATACGCTGCACCAGTCGTCCTGGTTTACCTACCAAGATGGCTCAAAAAGACTTTGTTGCGATTTCAGGAGGATTAACTTAAAAATCAAAAGAGACAATTTTCCCATGGTCCTAATATATGGTGTACTAGACCGATTAAAAGGTGCGAAGGTTTTACAACATTGGGCCTGAGAAATGGTTACTTTCATGTGCCACTCGAGTCAGATTCTAAGAAATACACTGCGTTCGTAACACAATCGAACTCGCCAGCAGTATTTTATAGGAGATTTAGTGCAAAAAAAGATTATTATAGTCTACATGCACGATATAGTTATACCGACAGTGGACGAAAAGGAAGGACTTAAAGCATTAAAAGAGTTCTTGACAGCTGTAAGGAAAGCAGGGTTGCGCATCAAGCGGGAAAAATCACAATTTCTGCAAAGGAAAATTCAGTTCTTGGTAGAGATGTCAAACTACCGGTATTCGCACTATCGGTAGTTTCAAGTTTTTTTTCGCAAACTATCGATACTATCGCGATAGTACCGACCTATATCATTTTTTAAAAAAAAAAGGGTGTTCATCTAATAAAATACTCAAAAAAGTTGAGGGTATTCCTTATTAATTTTATAAAAATTTTAAGATTAAAGATATAATATAGTAATAATTTAAAAAGTAATAAAACTAGTCAGACAAATTGTTCAGTTTTGGTATCTTGTCATTTATTTCTAGTTAGACTTGGTTTGGTTTAAACTTGGTTATTTAATAAACTCCAATAAATTCCAATGGCTTATACCACGTTGCTTTGAGATCACAAGGAAAGTAGTGACGAGGAAAAAATGTGGGGAAATATACTATCGCGATTGGTTTTTCAACTACCGATAGTGCAAGCTGACCCTAGAAAAATGCTATTATATGATAGTACCAGTATTTTCAAAACATGACCTTATTTTTAACATATGACATACAACTTGACTATACTGAAGAATCGTTTAATTATAGAGATTACAATAGTACTAATTACAATGAGCAACTGGAGAAATATAATGCTTGTGAGTGGTGTCCTATTTATTAAAGTCCTTATGTTGAAAGTCAGTTGAATGTCTTAAATAATAATTTGCCAAAAATTTTTAATAAATGTGTGCCTCTTAAAAGAAAAGTCCTAAAACCTAGACAAAATGACTGGTTTAACACTAAAATTAAGAGCCTTATATATGAGCGTGATCACTCCTACACAAAGTGGAAGCGCTATAAAAAGGAAACTCACAGAGAACTGTACAAATTGGCTAGAGTCAACGTTTCATAACTAATAAAATCTGCAAAATGTGAACATTTTAAAAATAAATTTGAACACACGCATCTAGAAAACAAACTTGGGGGAATATTAATAAGTTAGGAATAGGAAAATATAGACGAATGGCTGACCACTGTGCTTGTGTTAATTAACTATGCCGAGCATTCTCTCATCTTGATGTACCTGAAGCTAGATGCAACAATTATTTGACATATCAACCATACTGTGATAATAGTTTAAGCTTTGTGTGCATCAATGAATGTGATGTCTTAGAGAGTATCCTTAAAATAAAATCAAATACCGAAGGTATAAACCCTATTAATCCTAAATTTGTAAAACTTTTGTTACCACTACTTCTTCGTCATATAACTTATTTATAATACAGCCATTACAACGTCCACTTTCCCTTCAATTTGGAATAAACCTGAAAAGGAGTGGGAGGATTCCAGGCCAAGTAGAGTCTTACTCGGGCGAATTGAAGCCAATTCTTCCAGTAGGATTTCCTGGCAGATGGCGAAGACGATCGAAAGGGGTCGCTGAGGGAGTCCCGCGTAGAAGGGCAGCGGAAGGTTCTCAAAAGTAAAAAGAGTAGGCGGCAGGGTTGCACTTTAAAATTCCACTGTTTATTTGGCCTTCTCTGGCTGCTGGTAGTTATGGACTAACTACTTAAATTAAATCGCGACATAGTTGCGGTGGGATTTCATGTTGTGGAGAGTTCCGAAGTTATAAGCAAAGGGCAGAGGGAGAGCGGAAAAAAGAAGAGCGCGAGAGGTGAGCAAGAGAGCGCTTCCCACACTGCTTCCCAGCACTAAGCGCCCTTCTGGCGCGAACATTCTCCCCCCCTTGCGCGAGCAAAAGAAACAGGTCGACGTTTAGGATTCCGTGCATGCTCCGGAGGCGATCCATCCGAACACGGTATTCTGAGCCACGGGCAGACCATCATGCAGCCTTAGGAACCCTGGTTGGATCAGCTTCGGATAGACATCCGAGCCCAACACTATGGAGATGGTCGCCGGGCGGTGGAAGCGCTCATCAGCGAGACGGATGTCGGGATTTTCAGGTTGGAGTCCAGCTTCAGGACAAGACTGAGGGCGAAGCTACCCGTTCGGGACCGGAGGGTCGCCGCGCAGACCTTATCGTCCCCGACTTGTATTGGGGCAATCCGGAAAGTGGTCGCCAAAGATCGGTCGATGCGGCTCACGGGCATGCACGGGTCGATCATCGCAGCCGTCTCGTTGTGGTCTTCCCGGAGTCGAGCGCCACGACGGCTGTCGGCAGGATGTGGGTGCTCTGCAGTTGCCAAGGAGGCACCGACTGCCGACGCAGCGCGCGTGACCAGCGTGGTGGAGATGGCGTTGCCTGGCGGGACGTGCGTGCTGAGCGTGCTGGAGTTGGCTATGACTTGCGGGATGATCGTTATGGCCGTGGTGGAGATGCCTTCTCGTGCTGGTGCAGAAGTGTGTGATGGGCTCCTCCACACTTCTTGCAGCCAACTTTGCTGAGACACGTCCTTTCGGAGTCCTTGGAACCGGAGGAATCCGTAACCTCGGTAGAAAGAAGAATCACTTTATGAACTGGATGTTTGATTGTCCCGCGGGAAGTACGGATTTCGACAACTCGATCTCGGCTATCGGCTCCTGGGAAAACAGATACAATTCTGCCGAGCCGCCAGTCGTTCGATGGCAGATTATCTTCCTTGACGACCACCATATCGTCGATCTGAAAATTATTGGTCGGGAATTGCCATTTGTTGCGCTTGTGGAGTTCTTTAAGATACACTTCTTTCCATCGTGCACTAAACTGCTGATTTTGAGCCTTCAAATGTTGCCATCGATATAAAATCGACTTGGCTTCGCCTTTTATTTCGGGCTCAGCCGTGGAAAGCAACGGCCCGCCAATAAAAAAATGGCCTGTAGTGCGGGCGAGCAAGTCCGTTGGATCTTTGGACATCGGGGAAAGCGGCCTGGAATTAAGGCAAGCTTCAATCTTTGCCAGAAGTGGGGCAAGTTCTTCGAACGTGTATTTGCGGGAAGCGGTGGACATATAGAAAAGCGTTTTAAAACTTTTAACACCCGCTTCCCACAGACCTCCTATATGCGAAGCACCTGGGGGGATAAACCGCCACACTAGTCGCTGATGGCTATATGCATCAGTCACGGACTCCTTCATGGCTTGTAAGAAATCTCGAGAAAGCAGAGTTGCTGCACCCACAAAGGTTTTGTCATAATCCAAATATACCCGCTGCGGACACCCGCGCATAGCTACAAAACGAGCAAAGGCCGCGAGGATTTTCTCGGTTGTGAGATCGGAGGTGGGTTCCAAATGGATAGCCTTCGTAAAAAAAACACACAAACATATCCCTTCGTAATGAGACACGCTCTCCCTGTATAATTCTTGATTCCAAAAGGGCCGGCATAATCAATGACCGTGAACGCCCTTGAGAACGAAACTCGGTGCCTTCTTCTTTTTGTGAATCATGCAGATCTTACACGAATTCACCTCAGCTTTCACCAGATTCTTAATTTTAGGAATCTAATACTTGGATCGGATTAGGCGCACAACTAATTGGTTGGAGCCATGCAGAGTGGTCTGGTGGGAAAATTAGATGAGAATCCAAGACAGTCTACAGGTGTACGGAAGAATGATTAGATGGCGCTCATCATATTGTAGAGCTTTAGGGGCAGTGACGCGACCACATGCCCTTAATAGGCCATGTTGGTCCAGAAAAGCAAACAAGTTCCGGATAGGACTTGAAACTGGCAGGGGGCGTTTATCCTCCAACTGATGACGCTCCTGGGCGTATGCTCTACACTGCGCAATTGAGTTTAGAACTCTTTCCGCGTCGCGTATTTCATTGCTTGTGGGACGTGAAACGGCCGTGATCGGGCTCTTGTGACGCTCAGTTTTTTATCTAGCTTAGAAAAACGGTCTAGATAATCGTCAGAGGGCGTTTGACTAAAATTAACCTTTACTGCTCTAGGTCGGTTGTTGAATGAGCGTCGCTTTGCGCTGGCCATAGATCTCTTGGTCTTTGTAGCCACTCTGGTCCTTGCCACCAAAGTTGACTGCCAGCTAGCTCTTGCTAAGAAACGCCTCGACTGGCTAGGACGGCGGAATTCTGTTCGGAACGAACGTGTGCCAGTTAGTGTGTGAGTTATTTTAGCCACTCTGTTGGCCACAAACGTGGTCCAGTGGCAAGCTAGCTTCTTTAACCAAGCCAGAACAATCGTGGAATCGGTCCAGCAGTAAATTTGGGATGTGGCTGTCGGCATACTTTGAAGTATTGCTGTCACCATTTCGGTTAACAGCACGGCACCGCAGAGCTTGAGCCTCGGAAGTGAGACGGTTTTGACCAGAGCGACTTGGGTCTTGGCTGTGAGGAGAGACGTCAAGATCTTGGAACCGATCTCGTAAATAGCCGCTTCATATGCTTTTTGAGACGCATCGCACAACTCGTGGTGTTCAACATTGACCTCTGGTTGATACCCGACCCATCGAGGAACTCGGATCTTGTTGAGGTCGATATATTCTTGAAGAAAAGTTCGCCACTTCTGACTCCTTTCGCTGGGAATACTTTCATCCCAGCCCAACTCTTGCAACCAAATATCCTGCATAAAGACTTTGGAACGGATGATAAAAGGCGCAAGCCCTTCGGCAGGATCAAAAAATTTAATTTCAGAACTTGGCGTTTTGTATAAGAAGGTTCGAGTCCGATCTCAGGCGGGACAAAGTAGAACTCGTCGGAGATAGCCCTCCATCAAATACCGAGCGTTTTCGCCGAACTTTCGGCATCGATGTCGAGAAACTCGCTTTGAAGGAGGTGCTCAGCAGGAATGTCCTTAAGGATGCTTCTTTGGTTGGAAGTCCACTTCCTCAGTGGGAAGTTGGCGGAGCCTAGAGCTTCCTGCAGCTCTTGGATCGACAGTTGAGCTTCTCGTACGGAGTTGGCCCCTGCCAGAACGTCATCGACGTACATATCATGTATAATGATCTGACTGGCTTTTGGAAATCGCCCTTGTACATCATCTGCCAGATGTTGCAGTACTCGAATTGCGAGGGAAGGCGCGCAGTTGACCCCGAAGGTAACTGTTTGTAGCTCAAAATCTCGGATCTCTCCTTTGTTTCGGAACAGAATTCTCTGGATATTCTCAGAATATGCTCTGGATCGACCCATATCTGGCGATACATTTTGGTAATGTCCGCACTGAAAACGTATTGGAAATACCGCCACTTCAGGAAATGAATAGTCAGATCCTACAATCCAATCTGGACCAGCACGAAGAATATCGTTTAAGCTGGTCCCATTTGCGGAAGGGCTTGAAGCGTTGAAACAACGCGAAGCTTCGTGGTGGTGCTTTCGTGTTAAATCACAGAGTGAAGTGGAAGGTAATAATTTGGAGAATTGTGAGTCGAAGGAACTTCTTTCATATAGCCCAGATCCAGATACTCCTAAATCACGCTATCATATTGCTCTTTTAAGGGAAAGTCTCTTTTTAAACGATTCTCGTCTCTAAGAAACTGTGCTAACGCAATGGACCTAGAATATCCCAAATTGGATCCGACATGGCTGGGATCGCAGAACGGTAGCGTTACCACGTACTTTCCGCTTGCGTCTTTCTTAGTGGTCCGGACGAAATTGCTTTCACAGTAGAAATCCGACTCCTTTACCAGCTTGAATGGTATATTTTCCACCTCCCAGAACTTGGTGAGAAGTCTGTCTAATGACCATTCTCTGTCCTGGTTTACCTGTGTCGTGAAGGATGCGACTCGCTTGGTTGGGGTATTGGAAATCGGCCCAGTGAGCACTCACCTGGAAATGGTTTCTTGACCTAAGAGTGAGCCTCAGATATTGTTACGCATGCCGCTCATCAATATGGATGGTAAAATATCGGCTCCAATCAAGACGTCGATTTGAGAACTCTCAAAAATGGCGGGATCTGCCCATTGGAGAGCGGGCAGATCTTCTGAGGAATTGTGCAGGAAGGCAATTTGCCTGCTAATTCCGGAAGGACGTAGGCTGCGGTATCTAGTTGTAGTGATGTAAAAGAAATCCATTTGAAGTAAGAATATTTATTTATTTATTTGGAGCAGCAATGGTGCCGCTCCAACGATCGGATTCTGTATTTTTACATTATTTTTAAAGTATAATTAAGGCTAGGTCTCGTAGCTGCGCTGCCCGCAGACGGCGGCAGAGAGACGGTTATGTAGGTCTATACTTATGTATGTATGAATGTACTTATATACATTGGCTATGCGCTCTCAAGTGGAGGCGCGAGGGATATGCACATGCTGTCCGTTTGTTACAATTATGCCGACGCTAGCACTCTCTGTGTGCGGGCTAAGCCATAGCGGTCGGTTCATATTTCGGCCACATAGGGTCTATGGCCGGGACATTGAAATATGTAAACACTGCAACAAAGTGTTACAGTGCGTACCCTTTAAGTACTCTCGGTACAGTGGGTATTCAATATACGTGCATACTACAGTAGACCCGGCTTCGTTGGAGATCGAATTTCGAAGTGGCGTAGCCTGGTAGACTTCGTGGACACCGACTGGCTTAGATCGGAAACTTGGGTTTGAGTGGGTCAGAATGGCAACATGATCAGATTGAAGAGGCGTTCTGTAATAAATGTTGCTTCGGATCCCGAGCCAATCAGTGCTCGCGTTCGATAGCTGGTGCCCAGATGACAGATGTCAATAATTTCCGTGCTCAGCAGAAAAGCTGTAGTGGCAGAGGCAAAATAATTTTTTTTTTTTTTTGTATAGTATTTTTCCAAAATTAAAAAAAAATATTTGGTTTTGAATTTGAGAGGACAAAAACAACGGTCACACTGGCGCCTTTGGAGAGGCGTATTGATTGGTGTATTGGATGCCACCACCAGAGATTTTTAGAAACAACAGAAATTAATTGGAGCGAATTTCCTAATTTGTAGCGAATTTAATTAAATAGAAGCAAAAAATAAAGCTAACAAATAGCTAAAATATATATAAATTACCTATTGAAGCCTGGTTAAATTTATTTGGTGAGATTGATACTTTATTTATTTATTTTTTTTTTTTATTATACTTGTATTTAAAAAAACACAAAAACAAATTTCTAAAAATGTATAACTAGCTATTGGTTTCTGTTTGTTGTTGTTCGATAAAAATTTTTATATTTAATTCGGAATTTATTTTTGAATTATTTGCACTGGAGGAAATTTTATTATCGGCACTGTTTTATTATTCTTGAATTTAATGTTTATTTATATGTGCGGGTGTTTGTGCACCGGCCGTGTGCAATCACTGCAGCTAGCGGAGGGAACAAAGAGGAATCGATGGTAGGCGCCGGCTTTGCCCCTTCGGACTTATGTGTATGTTTGTATGTTAGAATGCAAATATGTATATGTCAATTAGGATGTTATTGCTTGTTAGATATGTATTTATTATACCCTTGCAGAGGGTATTATAATTTTGCCATGATATTTGCAACGCAGAGAAGGAGGCATCTCCGACCCCATAAAGTATATATATTCTTGATCAGCATCACCAGCCGAGTCGATCTAGCCATGTCCGTCTGTCTGTCCGTCTGTCGGTTTCTACGCGAACTAGTCTCTCAGTTTTTGAGCTATCGGGCTGAAATTTTCTGCATAGTCTTATTTCTTTAGCACGCAGTATATATGTCGGAACGGCCAAAATCGGACCACTATATCTTATAGCTGCCATAGAAATGATGGCGAAATTAATGTAAAAAAAATGTTAACTTCTCTGTTTTTCAACGAATTTCTATAAATTTCGAGATATAGTCGTTTTTTATAGTTATAGAATTACGGTTTTAATTTCATTAAGATCGGACAACTATATCATATAGCTGCCATAGAAGGGATCGGTCGATTTATATGAAAATGTAAAATTCTACATGTAAAATGTAAAATTTACAAAATTTACATAATTTGACTTTTTTTTTTTCATTACCAAAATAATTCGATTTTTAATGATCCAATTGCAGACTGCAAGGGTTTACAAACTTCGGTTCACCGAAGTTAGCTTTCTTTCTCGTTTAGAATAAATTTAGGTATTTTCGGATGTTTGTGTTTGTAAAAATGTTATGTAAAAATTGAAAATTTTAATTCTCTTTGTTACTTGTCTTGGAGGGACCCTTTGTCAGGCATTGAGTGTTCCCGTTAAAAAAAAAAATTGGTTGTCTGTAAAGTCGGTTTACTGACGATAGTTGAACGTGACTACGTCTTAAGAAAATACTGATGGAATGGTAGCATTTTTCAAAAGAAAATATTAATTAAATTTGTTTAATAGATTTGTATGTATATAGAGAAGGAGGTAATTGGAAATCACAATTGATCAAGTTAGATTTATTTGTACGCATAAATACAATTATGTCAATGTGTGTTATTCTGTTGAGAATAGGACGATGATAGGAAAAGTAGGAAATGAAAGGCAGTGTTTCGAGTTTAATGTGTCTTGAAAAAGTCAAATCGATGGTAGAGCCTCCTAGTGTTGTTGAGTTATTAATGTCTGATGCACAATCGACATTAAAAATGCCTTTCATGAATTTGATGAATGTTTCGTCATTTTTTCAATTAGTTACTTAATTATTTTTGCAAAGTTAATTGTAATTTGTTATAAAAAAGTAATAATTTTAAATAATTCATTATAAGAATAAACAATGATTAAATTATTGTTTATAAATCTTACATTTAAAATTTAAAACTTGGAAACATTAAAATTTTCGTAAATATAGTTTTTAAAAAGCCCGCCTCAATGTGTTTGATATAGGAGAAAATGTTCCCTTTGACAGATGGCTGGTCCAACCTGTCATTTCAGACACGGTGTTGTGATATGTGGAAGATTTAATATTTATGTTTTAATTTTTTAAATCATAGCTACGCTCGATAATTATTTCGATTGAATAGTAAAGCCATCGAATTTTTTACTCAACATGAAATAGTTCTGTTAACTTATTGTTTTAATTTTGACAATGGTATTCATTTTAATGCACGAATATTCGACAATATATCACTGAATATATAATTAATATCGAAAGAATCATTACCTTTATCGCTGTAATTATCATTGCTATAAAAAATTGACAACACATTCACTTTTCACTGCATTTGATACTCGATCAAAACATGTAAATGTACAATAGTATAGCAGCTGTCCACGCAGACGCATCGCTCACTCAAGTAGGAGAGAGACGGATGTCGAACGCTGCCGAACGCAAGGGCCGATTGTGCTTCTTTGTCGCTCGTTCCGCGCTCTCGCTTGCACTTCAAGCCTTACATGGAAAGCCTCAGATCAGTGATGTCCACACAAATACAATGACATGTGACTTGCATTTGTGTGCGTAAGAGAAAAACGAAGTTGGCTTCGCGCGAGACGTTGCGGTTGCCAGAGCAGTGCAAAGCACTCGACCTCTCATTCTCTCTCTTCTCTGCTGCTGCTGCTCACGTCACGTTTACACTGTCTGTGTAGCGGCAGAGAACGGGCAGAGGTAACGACGCATGAGTCATGTTTTTTCGTGCGTGCAGCCGGCTCTATCGAATTATAAGACGTTGTCACGTCAAGAAAGAAAAAAATATATATATTTATATGTAAAATATTTAAATATATTTGTTGGTATGTTTATATGTGAAGAATAAATATATTGCAGTGTGGGTATAAATATTTGTTCGGTTAATATATTTTAAAGTAAATTGTGTGTTGATATATATATATATATATATGTGAAATAAATGTAGGTATGTGTAGGTTTGTATGTATGTTTGCTGGGTAATTATATATTTATGTAAATTTGCCGGCTAAATTGTAGTGTGTGTTTATGTAAATAAATGTATGACATTGTGTGTATGTACAAGTGGTAATTTGGCGAATAAAAAAAAACTTGCAGTTTAGTTAAAAATTTAGGAACTTTATATGTATTTGTGAGTGTGTGTGTATATAGAAATGCGGTTGGACACCAGCAGGAAAGCAGAGCATTAGAAAAATAAATGTAGGATGCCGTTTTTGGCAAAATACTTTTTTATGAATTTTGCTCTTTATATTTAGAATTATTTTTTTACTGCGGCTAAGGCGTATATATTTGCACAAACACTATTTTTCTTACTGTTTATTAGAAAAAGACACGGATGGAAAACACAAGATGTCGACCACGGAAAAATTGTAATTGAACTTTGGACTTAAGCGAATCACAGAGGCAAGACTTTCGGAGCTTGGTTTTTTGATCTCTCTGTGTAATTGCTAATATTGAAACTCGTACTTATCTCGGAAAATCCGCGAAGTGGAGCTGGTAAGGATCAGGCTAGATCCGGCTTTGAAGGACCATGAAAAGGAGTGGGCGGATTACAGGCCCAGTAGAGTCTTACTCTTCCAGTAGGATTTCCTGGCAGATGGCGAAGACGATCGAAAGGGGTCGTTGAGGAAGTCCCGCGTAGAAGGGCAGCAGACGGTCCACAAAGTAAAAAGAGTAGGCGGCAGGGTTGCACTTTAAAATTCCACTGTTTATTCGGAATTCTCCGGATGCTGGTAATTATGGACTAACTATTTAAATTAAATCGCGACATAGTTGCGGTGGGATATTATGTTGTGGAGAGTTCAAAAGTTATAAGCAAAGGGCAGAGGGAGAGCGAAAGAAAGAAGAGCGAGGGCCCATTTCAATTTTACCCTTCCTAGGCAAAGTCCTTGAAAATCTTATATCTGTCCAAATACAGACTTTCGTTGAGCGTAATTCGTTACTTTTGCAGAGACAGTCAGGCCTTAGAAAGAAAAGGAGCTGTATAAGTACAATAACAGACATTGTTGAGGACCTTCAAAGCTAACTAGACAATAACTTTGCCACATTTCTAACTCTTCTTGACCACAGCAAAGCATTGGACTCAGTGAACCACAACATTTTTAGTACTAAACTAAAAAATCTCTACAATTTTACAAATAGTGCTGTTGAATTCATCTCGTCGTATCTTGCTGGCAGGCAGCAGGCAGTGGTTCCTGGAAATTGTATGTCAAGTTTCAGCGAATTAAATAGGGGAGTTCCTCAGGGATCTGTAGTAGGACCATTGATGTTTTCTATATGTATGTAAATGATTTGCCGGTTGTAAAGTACACTTATATGCAGACGGTGTTCAAGTTTATGTTAGTAGTCCGGTTAATCAATTAAATGTTTGTGTAGGTAAAAGTAATAATTGGCTTTATCGTGTTGACAACTGGGAGAAAGATAATGGCTTAAGCATAAATCCTTCAAAATCACAATGCATAGTAATTAGTAAAAAGCCAATTAAAACCAGATGTTTAGAAAACCTTGCGATTAGTAACAAGCCTATCAAATATGAGGAGTCGGCAACAAATCTTGGTATTACTTTTAGTAATACCTTATGATGGAGTAAACATATGTCTTGTTACATCATAAGACTTTTTACCACAGCAATTCAGGATACTGATATCGAAAGTCATTCTAATTCCCACTCTTTTTTATGGGGCTGAGATCTTCGGTCACTGCGACACTAGAGATATGCAAAAGTTGACAGAAGCTTTACATTCTATAGTTAGATATGTGATTAAACTAGATCGACATTACCATGTATCCCACTTGACTAGTAAACTACTTGACTTAAACTTGACCTCGTGGATAGATTATAGGACTCTTATGTATTTCCATAATATTGTGACAACTCGGCAACCACCGTATCTCCACAATAAGCTTAGCTCTGCAACATCAAGATGTAAATCTCTAATTTCAAGCAGACAATTCTTTACCGCCTCTGGAACAACCTCAAACATAACTTAAACACTATTAGGTGCGCAACTAAGCTTAAATTAAAAATTAAAGAATATTTAATACAGAAAAAAACAAAAATAGTAAACGAAAATAAAGATAAAATACGAATAATACAAAAACATAATATAATAAACTAAAATAAAAACCAAAAAATATGGAAATACGTTTAACGAAATCAAAATAGTAATACAATTTCAGTAAAATATTTTTAAGTAAATTGTTAGATAAAGAAATATCTTTAAGACCCCGTAATATATATGTGTTATCCACTTTGACCAGTGCAAAAAATAGAAGTTTACCCTTGTCGCACTGTGTTATTAAAAAACAAGTGGGAAAGCTACAGTCGAGTGTAACCGACTGTGAGATACCCGGTACCCCAAGCATTGTGGGTGAAATTAAACAGCACATGAACATGGAAAAAGAAAATGTTGAAAATCAAAAGAGACAAATGTTGCTAAGAACTTGTTGGGCAACTCTCAAAAGCGACAAATGTTGCTAGGAACATGTTGAGCAACACCCAAAAAAGACAAATGTTGCTAGGAACATGTTGAGCAACACGTACGTGCGCTCTTTATCTCTCTCTCTCTCTCTCTCTCTCAAGAAGTACACAGAACCTTTATTGTTTAATAACTTCTATGTTTATCATGCGATTTTACTCAAATTTTCAAAAAACGTTCGCGATTGCCTACTTATTAAGTTTATTTATTTACTTTAAGGCGATAATTAAATCATTATTAAATCACGCCTATTGCTTTTGTATCGTTTCTTATGATTTTCGGGGGCAAAAGCAGTTTTTTACGGTTATAGAATTACGGTTTTAGTTTCATTAAGATCAGACAACTATATCATATAGCTGCCATAGAAACGATCGGTCGATTTATATAAAAATTTAAAATTCTACATGTAAAATGTAAAATTTACAAATTTTACATAATTTGATAATTTTTTAATATTACCAAAATGGATAGATTTTCAATGATCCAATTGCAGACTGCAAGGGTATACAAGCTTCGGCTTACCAAAGTTTGCTTTCTTTTTTGTTATTAAATTATTTCACAAAATTTACTCTTACAGTCCAGTTGTTAAAGCTTACTTTTAAACTACTGTCTCTATTTATCTCAAGTACCATTTGAGTTTGGCTCAGGAATAAACTGACTAGACTCGATCAATTTTTTAATCATCTAACCTCAGCTCAATATAGTTTAGCTTTCCTTTATCAAGAAATCCTGCAAAAAGTAAGAGATAGTCTAATTGGGATTTCGAAATTCATTAGAAGGACTAGTCAGCAGCATATGCTTTGTTTTGTTTGGAGTGGCCAAATTTTAAAATCAACTTGATCTGCGTGCAACAGATTCCAATGTTGTCACCAAATTTGGTAACTCTAGCTCTTATAGTCTCTGAGATCTGTTGTTTCACACGGACGGACAGACGGACGGACGGACAGACAGACAGACGGACATGGCTAAATCGACTCGGCTGGTGACGCTGATCAAGAATATATATACTTTATAGGGTCGGAGATTTCTCCTTCTGCCTGTTACATACATTCTCGGTTGGCACTAACTTATAATACCCGTGTACCCTATGGGTACCGGGTATAAAAATTTAACTTTTTGGTTTTTCAACGTATATCATTTCAAGATATAGCAGTTTTTTACGGTTATAGAATTACGGTTTTAGTTTCATTAAGATCAGACAACTATATCATATAGCTGCCATAGAAACGATCGGTCGATTTATATAAAAATTTAAAATTCTACATGTAAAATGTAAAATTTACAAATTTTACATAATTTGATAATTTTTTAATATTACCAAAATGGATAGATTTTCAATGATCCAATTGCAGACTGCAAGGGTATACAAGCTTCGGCTTACCAAAGTTAGCTTTCTTTTTTGTTATTAAATTATTTCACAAAATTTACTCTTACAGCCCAGTTGTTAAAGCTTACTTTTAAACTACTGTCTCTATTTATCTCAAGTACCATTTGAGTTTGGCTCAGGAATAAACTGACTAGACTCGATCAATTTTTAATCATCTAACCTCAGCTCAATATAGTTTAGCTTTCCTTTATCAAGAAATCCTGCAAAAAGTAAGAGATAGTCTAATTGGGATTTCGAAATTCATTAGAAGGACTAGTCAGCAGCATATGCTTTGTTTTGTTTATTATCAGGTCGGATGGGCCGAGCTTTGATAATATTCAGACCTGATGGGCCAAGCGTGTTGTTTGCAAAACACAAAAGTTCGAGCCTCAGAGTTCGGAGGGATTGATTCGGAGAAGAATTTTAAATCTGGTTCGATAAATGATTGGGGATATCTAAAAGGTTCGATAGAGGAGTGGTGATGTTTATGAGTGCAATCCAATTTGAAATGGTACCACTGACTAGAAGGATTTCAGCCTGAATTTGAATGTTTATTTCAAGCCGTCAGCGGGGGTAACTGTGATCTCCACTATCTCAATTAGAATTATTCTTTTGTTGGGGACAAATAGGTCACGTTGTTGTAGCAATAAGACTAGAATAGGAATTATATGTAAGTAACCTAAGAGAAGACTTTTTAAAATAAAATCATTTTGAAAAATCAGCTCAACGAATGAAGAGAACTGGCTTACCTGGAGCCTCTCTATCACTCGCTTGGGTTGGCAGGCATATTTTTCAATTTTTTTCCAAATAGATATATAAATTGCGTATAGTTAACTCAGTTTAATTTGTTGGTAGAAGTTAAATTAAATAATATGGTTAAAAAAAAAAACAATAATAATTATGTATATTACTTTGTGTAACAATTTTAAAATATTTTTCATTTTTCTTACAGAAAGACGAATTTCCCGTCAGTGAGAAAGTAGCCCTTCAACTAGCAGGCTTGCAAGCTCAAGTATCATTAGGAGATCCATCTAATCAGCCAAAGCCAGAATATTATTCGGATATAAATAGCTTCTTACCAAGTAGAATATCAAAAACAAGAGAGCAACAATTTTGGATACCAATTTTAGCACAAGCCCACCGGCAATACGGATCATCTAGAAAAGAGCTAACCGCTAAAGTTTTGTATTTAAGTTGCGTAATGCAGTATCCTCTTTATGGCACAACAATGTTTACAGTTACATACAAGGGATATTGGAATTTCGTTAACAACATAATTCTGGCAGTTCATTGTGATGGAATAATGTTTATTCAACCGGAAGATAAATTCATTATTCACCAATTTAAGTATATAGATATTGAATCCATTATGCTAGACCCCAGTGACAGTTTTATAACTATATCACTTAATCGCAATACGCATCAGTTCAACAGGAATTATCCTGACGGTATATCTCAGATAGAATCACAAAAATGCTTTGTTTTTGAAACACTACAGAAAACTGAAATTGGATCTTTAATTATATCGTATTACCCAGCTTTGTCTAATTGGATATTAAATAATTCGGATTGCTCAAAAAAAATTAAAAGAACTACGAATGAAGATAGATTGAGATTGTATCAAAATGTTGTTACTTGTAGACGTCAATTAGTGGATATGAATTTAGTTAAAAAGCCCCAAGAGTTCGGTGGATTTTTAAAAAACACCCTTAGACGTCTATCCAAACACCGCATAGATAAATTGAGAATAGAACAGGGGTCTAATGTTCAAGATCACGGTGAAACATACAAGGGATTTTCCCACTCTTTCTGGGCGTTCAGTAAGCTGCAAATTCCATTTTGTTTAAGTACACTTTGTGACCAAGACGAATCCATGATGGTGCAAATTTTTTATTCTATATTAACATATTCTGGACTTGGAGCTTCGGGTAAGTCGTAGTAAAAACAAATGTAGTGATATTATATACAAAATGGTTTATTTATAAGAATGATTTAATGTATGTAAATACCAAACAGTTTGCAACTTTTTTATGGTCACCCATTAACCAAAACTATTCGAAAAATTTCAAATAGTTATTAGAGTATTTTAGATGGATCAACTCGTAAACAGGAAGAAGCACTGAAGAAAAGTTCAATTTGTAAGGGAGAGCTGTTTTCCATTCGATTCCTTCATTCGATAAATTCGGTCAGTTAAAAGGTGTTTCTACTAGGAAAAAGTGCTTTTTAGCACTATCGTGAACGGAAACAGCTGTTTTTTGTTTTGGTTTTGATTTGGCGGAAAATAAAATTCAATTCAAAATTCAAATTCAAATTTACTAAGATTAAAAATGAAAGAGCTAGACTTTATTTTCTATTTGCGGCTAAGTAACAATAAAGATTTCACGTGGTTCTGCCAGCCAGCCGCTTGACCGGAGACGTAAGACTTGCAGGAAACACTGCAGTCCACTGGAATCTCTTAGCCTGAAGCCGAGTCTACAACTCGGATGTAGACGCATCAACCTTTCTCTTCTTAAGCAAGTCTCTTATATTCCCGAATTCACATCACCTGGCCCTGCCCAAGGAGGAGTAAATGGAGGTGGTACTGCCCCCGGAGGAAAAGAATAAGTTTGGGTATGCACCCCCGCCCCTACCCGACTCATGTGCAGGCTCCGCCATCAGTTCCGTTAGAACATTGCGAAGGTGCGAACTCGGAGAAGTGAGAGGATCCCTGCGCACCACCGCCGACGCTTCTGTCCACAGGGCTCAGCTATCTGATGGTGTCGGCTTGCAAGCTCAAAAAGGCTATTGCAATGCCCAAGTAGAGTTTTACAAATGCGAGAAGCTGGAGAGAAAGTGGTCTTCTAGGAAGAGAGGATGCTCTTATTGAAAGAGAAGGTGGTGGCCGCCAGTGCAGCATGAACGCCAGCTAGAATCGTACAGAAGTGCAATAAACGAAAAATGTATTAAATGCGAATTAGTTAACACAACATGGAGAAAATCATGAAATTGTTCAATATTTGTTCCGCCAGCCAATTTCATTTGTTCAAAAAACAGCTGGCTAGTGGTGATAGTTGGTCAAAATCATACATCGATATTCAGAAAAAGACTGAAATAATCGATACTATTGAACAAAACCAAGAAAAATCAACTTTTTTCTCATTTTTGTCACCACTAGATTCCTATACCTAATACACAGGGAAAAAACTGCTTTTTGGGCATGAAGCAGAATTGGAAAAAGCAACTGTAGTGGAAACGGGGCCTTAATTTGACATATAGGTAACACCCTAGTATATTCAGTTTGCTTTTGATAAGTGAACATTCCTTAAATGTGAAAGAGAAGGAATATTATAAATGAAGATAGAAAAACTGCTGTTAGGATCCCTTTGTAAGGCACTGCAAGAGGGAGATTACCAGAGAAAGAAAGGAAGCATGATCAGACCTTGCTTCTTTATTTCGCTTAAAAACATTTTAGCTCTGTTATGTTTCAGTATATGCATTTTAAATTATTTTGCTGTCGACTCGTTGGTCTATTAATGTTTATTTCACACCATCAGCAGATCAATCTAGTAATCTACTTTTGAAATAATAACTTTCTGACCCCAATTCGAATTCGGAAATAAAATATTTGCCGTCGGCACGGAACTTTCGTTTTGGTTGACAGTGCTGCCATACTGTTGGTGGAACGAAAAAGTGCTTGTAAAATAAAAAGGTGCTCATTAATATAATTTTAGCAGGGTAAAGTAAGGTTTTAATAAATAAACCTGTTTAATTCCATTGTCTAAATAGTATTTCTACTAAGCCATTAAGACCAACGGAATTGACACTATTTAAAGAGTGGCAAGCAGCCCTTTTGGACCGATAAATAAACAATTTTGCCTATATTTGTTCTTATAGTCTCTGAGATCTGTTGTTTCACACGGGGAGACAGACGGACAGACGGATATGGCTAAATCGACTTGGCTGGTGACGCTGATCAAGAATATATATACTTTATAGGGTCGGAGATTTCTCCTTCTTCCTGTTATAGTGTTTTTACACAGAGGCGCACCTGCTTCAACTCTCAAAAATCGCAGCAACGACTTTTTTTTCCGTAAGCAATACATGTGTCAGAAAGGGACAGAAAATGTCGCATCAGCTCCGCATCAACTAAAAAATACTAAAATCATACTAACTTGTATTCAGTATTTTTACATATTTAGGTGATTTTTGTGCTTTGGCGCTTGTGTCATTTATTATAAATAACCCACAACTGCCATATACAGTGTTCAAACATGCTGTTCACTATATTATATAAAAGACACAATTTATTTCATTTCATTTCATTTCATAAAGATTGGTTAAAATATAACTTGTTCTATTTAAATTATACAGCATTTTATATAGTTAAATGTCGACTAGTTAGACAGAGCACTGTATGCCTACTGGATTCGCATCAACTCGAGCTTTGTGTAAACAGGCGCAGCAGGAAAAAAGTTTATGCGACTTTTAAGCGGCTTTGTAAAAAGGCTATTACATACATTCTCGGTTGGCACTAACTTATAATACCTATGAGTACCGGGTATAAAAAGACTATCTGCAAAGTTTTATTCAGATAATTCAAAAACTGAGAGACTATTTTGCGTAGCAACGGACAGACGGACATGGCTAGATCGATCGGTGGTGCTGATCAAGAGTATATATACTTTATGGGGTCGGTGTTGCTTCCTTCACTTCGTTGCAAACTTTTGATCAAAATTATAATACCCTCAGCAAGGGTAATATTGCATGAACTTAAGAAGGTCGTTATACTGTGTGTTCTGATAGGGAGACTCACTTGATTTTGGCTATTTTAAGGAATTTGACTAGCTTATACATAATGACGATGTCTAGCATTGTTTGCCAAGAAAGTTCAGTTCATTAGGAGAAGTCTAGAATAACAGGAAAACCTTAGGTTTGCGTGCCAGTTTAAGCCCCGAAGAGCGAAAAGTAAAAAGTTCTTTTGAACTGACTCAATGCGTTTGATGTGGACGTCCCACTGGGGATTCCATCGAATTTCAACGACCCCCGTTTAATAAATCTAAGCACTCCCCTGGCTTTTTTCACAATGCACGAAATATAATCGACTCACTCCAGCAGTTCAGCGTATAAGTCGCTAGTTTGGGAGAGACACGTAAGAATTGCTGTAACATTTTTGAAAGTTGTTAAGATCTGTTTGTAAATTCGTCTGGCTATCGCCGCCCTTATATTGCACGCAATGTTCGTCGTTAGCGTACATGAGAACTCCAGAGTTACTAAAAACTTTGGACAGATAGTTAATGAACACTGTAAACCGTAGGTGACTCCCTTGAGGGACACCAGAGGTCACCCGGAGAACATTCGACAAGTTGTTTCCTAACAAGAACGGATTAACGGAGTCAAAAGCTTTTTGAAATCAGTACAGATCACATCTATTTGCAAATTTTGTGGAAAGCCGTTTATAATTAAAGAAGTGAGCTCCAAAAAGTTAAATCGATGTTGTGAAAATTACTGCTATACAAAGGTTCAGCAAATGGGGAGTAATTACGTTTTCAAAAAGTTTTGGGATGACTGAAAACTTTAAAATTCCTCTATAGTTTTTAGGATCCGCTTTTCTACTTTTTTTGCGGAGTGCCAGTAAATAAGGGGAAGTTGGGATGTTTCTAAGGATAAGGTAAAAAATTTTAGAAGGGGATGGCACAATATCTAAGCACACGACCTGGTATTCCATAGAGACCTGGCGAATAAACCGGCTTGACACGATGAAGATCTAATATTAAGCTAGGACTGAAGATTATGTTTAATTTGGGAATGTTATAAGAATAGCTCTGGTTTGAATCGGATGACAAAGAATAAGAAGTTTGAAAAAACTGAGCAAAAAGATCGGCGATTGCCTGATCATTGTTTGCTGTCGTATGCTCAAATGAAAGCGAGGAAGAATGTATTATAGGCTTACGTTTAGTGCTGACAAAATTATATAACTTTTTTGGGTCCTGCGTGACCTCAATCATGCAACGAGTCAACTTGTTTTTATAACACTGCGCGTTAAGCACTGCGAACTTAGACAGACCCGCTGGATAGCTAATGGACAGCTTGAGAACCGTTAACTTAAAAAATAGAATAAAGATTGGACTTAAAGTTTATGAAGCAAGTCAACTTTTTACTAAATCAGACATTCTTATTCGAGATAGACGTATAAGATAACGGAACACATTTGGTAAAAAAGGAATTTATGGAATTGTATAAACATCCAGATCACCAACCAAACTTGTCATGTAAATATCGGACAAATTAAATTCAGTGTCCGGAGGAGGGCGGCTTTAACCCGGAGTTGCACAAGGTGTTTATTCGTATAGTTTGAAAGCAGTACTGGTACTGGTCTGTAACTTAAATAAGATTGATCCAATGCAAAGTGGAGACTTGTGAAAGAGCGAGGAAAGGAAAGGGGAGCCGGGACTCCTAGGCCAAGATCGGAAGAGCGCTCAGAGCGGGGATACAGTGCTAGCTAACGAGATAGAAACATCTGGATAAACTGCAGCTCGACAGTGTCGCTGGAAACTGAGGGCCTATTTGGCGTGAACATTCTCGTCATAAAACAGTTTAGGCTGAGCTGTTTTCTCTTTATGTATTCAGACCGATCGTCAACATTAATTTCAAGGAAACGCTGACATATACTCACATGGTGGTTTCCCTGGAACCTAAATCACACCCTCTAGGTGCTGAAGCAACCCTGACTGCGTACGAGTTAAGTTTACCCGCAGGTGCGTTGGCAGGTGGCGGTCTTGGCGGAAATTGCTCAGCCCCGCATCGATGGCCTCTAACGTGCGATGGCGCTTTGTCAGGAAGGTTTTTAACTCACACCAAGATGGAATTTCCGACTTGTTGGGGATAGATTACTCCGACATACGAGGTGTGTTCAAAAATTTTGTGTTTTTTCAAAAATTATTTATTTATTCATGAATATATTTTTTGTCCCCTTCAAAGATATACCCATGAGATATTATACACTCGTGCCAACGGTTTTTCCAATCTTGGAAGCATTTCAGAAAATCATTTTTTTGTATCTTGTTCAGCTCCTTCGATGCCGTCTTTATCTCGTCAAGCGTAGCGTAACGTCGTCCTTTCATGGGCTTCTTCAGTTTAGGGAACAAGAAAAAGTCACAGGGCCAGATCTGGGGAATACGGTGGCTGCGGCATCATTAGTGTGTTGTTTTTGGCCAAAAAGTCGCGCATAAGTAACGATGTGTGAGCAGGGGCGTTATCGTGGTGCGAAATCCAATTTTTGGCCAAAAGGCCCATCTTCTCGGCCTTCTGAGAACATTTTGTACCACCGATAAACGTTGCTTCGGTCCAAGGTAGCTTCTCCGTATGACACAGTCAACATTAGGAATGCATCCGCGCACTTAATATCGTTTTTCACACAAAATTTGATACAGGTTCTTTGATCCATTTTTTTGAATAGGTAAAAATCGAAGACGATCCAAAACACGTGCAAGCAAAGCAGCTGTCAACAATTAAGTGAACATTCAAAATGGCCGAGCTTGTCAGCATAAGTGAGACACATGAGTACCAACATAACGCCACAAAAAAATCGAAATTCGAATATACGTAACCCACGAAAATTCTAAATTCGCTATACTTTTTGAACACACCTCGTAGAAAATGTGAGCTTTGGACGCTTATATATATATCGTTTTAATCTGAAATCTTTAAAAACATCGAAAAGCGGAGACAATCCCATCCTTGGTCAGTGGCGCCTTGGACACGATTGCACAGTAGTTAAACAATCTTTCTACCGTCGTAAGTCTCGAATGGTTGCTGTAGATAGCTTTGATAAGATCCCTAAATGTCGTCCACCGAAAATAATCGCCAGTGAAAACTTTTGTGCCACCCGGTGGCAGACGACAGCCAGTAGAAGTGGGCACTTGGATGTTTGCAGAGGCCGGAGCCGACTGAGACGAGCCTTTCTCTATCAATTCTGGTAGATTGGCTACGCACTTTGTATTTCATTTCATTTCATTTCATTTCATTTATTAGGAACTAACAAATATCTGCTAGTATATAATGCTTATTCTAATAATATACAATTAAAAATTTACATTTATAACAAAATTATACATACAACGCATTAAGGATATGTCCAATAGTCAGACAATCAGAAGACAAAAGACGATACAATTCATTATAGTGTGTACAAAGAACACGAAACGGATGATGGCAGTCAAAGTTTGTCCTGCATATTTCCAAAAATATCGGCCGGAATTGTCGTGACGTTCTGACCGGAACACAAAACTGTATTCGGCCTAGCAGTGCCGCAGAATCAATCTGTCCCTGTATCAGTTTGTGTAGGAAGAGAACACCATGGCAAGTTCTCCGATCCAGGAGAGACGGAATGTTTAAGAGCCGCAGTCTCGCGGCGTACGGTGGTAGTTGATGATGGTGAGGGTCCACGAATAGCCCACGCAGAGCAAACAAGAGAAACTGCTTCTGCACTGACTCTAGTAGAGCTTGATGAACCTGATATTGGGGAGACCATACACATGAACAATACTCAAGTATGGGTCGAACTAGAGAGGAAAAAAGATGCTTGGTTATGTAGGGATCAACAAATTCCTTTGACCAACGCTTAACAAAAGCAAGTACACCCCTAGCTTTGTTTGCTGTTATGGTAATGTGCTCAGCAAAGTTTAGGTCGTGGCAAAATAATACTCCAAGATCGTTAACCTTATAAATACGTTCCAACCTGCTTGTTCCCAACGAGTAATTTGTAAGGAAAGGGTTTTTACGATAGAATGACATGAAATTACATTTAGAATGGTTGAGGAACAACATGTTATCGTTGCACCATGTGTTCAGGCTATTTAAGTCCTCTTGAAGCCGTAAGTGCGACAAGGGGGACGTAAGATTTAAACACAGCTTCACATCATCCGCGTACATAAGCACCTGAGAATTGTGAATAATATTTGGCAGGTCGTTTATGAACAGACCAAACAGGACAGGACCAAGGTGACTGCCTTGGGGAACACCTGATGTAACAAAGACCAAGTTTGACAATGTGTTGTTGAATAAAACTCTCTGTGTTCGTTGAAGTAGGTATTTGGAAAGCCAATCTAATAAACTATATGGAAATCCTAACACAGAAATAAGGTAACAAACAAACTTGCCAGAGCACCAGATTTGTCGTAGAGTACAGCGTAGTGGCCAATCCAGCGAAGAGATGACAAGAGTAAAGAGAATAGCGTAGTGGCCAATCCAGCGAAGAGATGAGAAGAGCGTCGATAATCGTCGATAAGAGCGGGGGAATCGTAGATGAGACGAAGTCGAGCCAAGAGTTTAAGCTGACAAATCCAGCGCAGATTGAAGATAGGCAAAGGAAGGAGCAGCAACAACAGCAACAGCAGAGTAGTTCGGGAGATCAGACCAGGAGCGCAGTCCAAAACCGTGCATAGGCAGCGTCAGTGCAGCGATCCAGCGAGAGTAGGTTCTGAGCAGACAAAATCGGGAGAGCTGTCAGACTGAGAGCAATCAAATCCCGCGCAGTTGAAGAACGGCGAGCGCAAGTACAGCAATTCAGAGAGAGCTTTACAGCAACAGCTGAGTAACCATGAGAGCAGTCCAGGAGAGCAGAGCAGTCAGTGCGGTGATCCAGAGAGAGATGTAACAGGAGAAAGAGCAGCAAGCGCGTTGTAACGGAGTCGAAATGTAAACAACAACACCGTGGCTGTCCAAAAACAAAACACTAGGCGGTCTCTTGTATGAGGACAGTATATGCAAATTAATAAAATGTTATAAACTGGCAAGGTAGAAACTTTTTGCAGTCCGATGGTAACGTAATTAAAAGAAACGTTCCAGCTGATTTAAATAAAATCGAAGACAACAATTTTAATTGACTCTTTACAGGCGAATCAAAATAATCGTAGGAGCGAGCAAAAAACACGACCGACACCTTCGAAAGCTTTCGGTATAGACCGAATAACAGTAGTTGTATTTCGACTGAAACATTGGTAAAGTGGTCGTACTTTCAAGGGAAGCACAAAGAGGGTCGGAACACACTTCGTGCTCCTTCTCCACCTTTTGCCACAGTTCACGGATCTGGTCCCGATCGACCTGGCACATATAAGGGGTTGGAGTTAATGCACTTGAAGTGCTCGAAGTGTGGACCTGCACTTCAAATTGACTCCCACAGTCCGATGTGGCAATAAATTTTATTTAAGGCGGATGCTGCTGCGGCTTAAGCCATCTTTAAAGTTAAACGTGTGGGCCTCGAAGAAATAGCATTATTGAGAGCCGTCTCGCTATCCGCCTTTGGAGTGGCAGCGCTTGCTTCCGGATTCAGCTGGGAGGGTGGCGGAGACACAAAAATGTGTCGAATGTAACACAGAAAATCTAAGTGGATAGAATCACTGGAATATGTGGATTGCAACACCTGGAATGTGTGTACTAAGTGGGTGATATGATATATACATAAATATGTAGACGGCAGTCCACGTAGTGACGATGGTGCGCAAGGCGACTACTATATGGATCCGTAGAATTGAAAATCTGCTACGATAGTCCGATCAGAACCTTTTATGTCTTGATCGTTAGGTATTGTAAACATCTTTGAAACTGCATACTAAGATTGTTCAAAAACGGAGAAAAGGGAGTGAAAGTGCGACATTGGAAATTTTGTAAATAGGAACTATTGGAGGAACAAAAAACACATTTTTAATGTTTTTGTGATCTAGCTTCAAATACGCGTCGAATAACACCTGAATCATGCCGATCCGATATTCCGTTCAAAAGATATTCAAATTCAAATTTCAAAATTTTTAAATATTTTTGTTTAAATAACTATTAATTTTCACAACATTTGGTATTAGAAAATTTTTTAGTTGGATGTGCCATCGTCACATCACATCTCACCTTGTGAAGAGGTGGTTTTTACAAAAACTTAGAAAAAAAACAAGTGGGAAAGCTACAGTCGAGTGTGACCGACTGTAAGATACCCGGTACCCAAAACATTGTGGGTGAAATTAAACAGCACATGAACATGAAAAAAAGAACATTTTCTGACAAATAAAGACAAATATTGCTAGAAACATGTTGAGCAACACTCAAAAGAGAAAAATGTTGCTAGGAACATGTTGGGCAACTCTCAAAAGCGACAAACGTTGCTAGGAACATGCTGAGCAACACCCAACAAAGACAAATGTTGCTAGGAACATTTTGAGCAACACGCACGTGCTCTCTCTCTCTCTCTCTCTCTCTGAAACTTTATTGTTTAATAACTTCTATGTTTATCATCCGATTTTACTCAAATTTTCAGAACACCTCCAAGATTGCTCACTTAAGACTATCTATTTACTTTACGCTGAAAATCACGCATATGGTTATATACCGTTTTTTATGGATTTCGGGGGCGGAAGTGGGCGTGGTCAAATTTTAAAACAAACTTGATCTGCGTGCAACAGATTCCAATGTTGTCACCAAATTTGGTAACTTTAGCTCTTATAGTCTCTGAGATCTGTTGTTTCACACGGACAGACAGACGGACAGACGGACAGACGGACATGGCTAGATCGTCTCGGCTAGTGACGCTGATCAAGAATATATATACTTTATAGGGTCGGAGGTTTCTCCTTCTGCCTGTTACATACATTCTCGGTTGGCACTAACTTATAATACCCTTGTACCCTATGGGTACCGGGTATAAAAATATTTTTATTATAAATTTTTAAATAATATATATTCAGATAAATTATGTCCAGGCAAAGTTATTATCATTTCAGAATACCTTTCTAACGACATATAGCACATTTCTGTCGTCGTTTAAAAGTTATGGGCGCTTCTTTCTTTCTAGCTTTTTTATCTGTTTTCCTGCCAAACTAGCAGGAAAATTAAAATGTAATAAAACAAAAAATGTTTAGCTCGAGCTGTTAAATAAAACAAAAGTGGTTACAGGACTCCAAAACAAAACAAGTGGGAAAGCTACATTAGAGTGTGACCGATTGAGAGATACCCGGTACCCAAAGCATTGTGGGTGAAATTTAACAGCTCCTGAACATGGAAAAAAGAAAATGTTGACTAATGAAGACATATGTGGCTAGAAACATGTTGAGCAACACTCAAAAAAGACAAATGATGCTAGGAACATGTACACGTACGTGCGCTCTCTCTTTCTCTCGCTCTCTCTCTCAAAAAGTACACAGAAGCTTTATTGTTTAATAACTTCTATGTTTATCATCCAATCTTACTCAAATTTTCAGAACACGTCTGCTATTGCCTATTTATTAAGTTTATTTATTTACTTTAAGACGAAAATCACGCCTATAGCTTTTATACCGTTTTTTATGATTTTCGGGGGTGGAAGTGGGCGTGGCCAAATTTTAAAACAAACTTGATCTGCGTGCAACAGATTCCAATGTTGTCACCAAATTTGGTAACTCTAGCTCTAAAGTCTCTGAGATATGTTGTTTCACACGGACGGACGGACAGACAAACAGACGGACAAGCGGGCAGACGGGCAGACGGACATGGCTAAATCGACTCGGCTGGTGACGCTGATCAAGAATATATATACTTTATAGGGTCGGAGATTTCTCCTTCTGCCTGTTACATACATTCTCGGTTGGCACAAGCTTACCCTTGTACCCTATGGGTACCGGGTATAAAAATTGAGAATCCATTAACTAGTTTTCTTGATTGTAAATCGGATGATAAACATGGGAGATATTAGCAATAAGGTTAGAATTTTAAAACACCCCCCTAAGACGCTGCTATTGCAAGTTGCGCAGCCTGTAGCCGTCTAGGTCGTAGGTTCGAGCCCCGACCGCGCCAATACTTTTTTTTTCTGTTTTTTTTTTTTGCATTTTTTCCTATTTCCTTTGTTATTTTCCCCGGAGAACATTTAGAAAAAAATTTTAGAATAAAAATACAAAAAAGAAAATACTTTGTTTTTTTGTGGGATTGAGCTCGGGCCAATTTCTCAAAACGTAAATGCATCGGCTGCTTAGACAACTGGGCCACTACCTATATTTCATATGAAGCGCCATTTTCATACTAAGTATGTTTCAACAACTGTTAACCTGATTTGGGCAGAACTAAAATAAAATTGCTAGCGATTGTTAACATCTTATAGCTTCCACATTTTTTTAATGAAAAGATGCTTTTTATTGAAATGAAAAAGTGTGTCTGAAAGAGAAAAGAGATCGACTGTTTACCAAAAAAATTGCGCCAAACTACAGAAAAGAACGAGCGTGACCAAGAAATGACAAAGAATAACTAAATTCACTTTTATTGCCCAACTTTTCCGAAAAAATGAATAGGAATCTGAAATAAAAATGTAAATAAATTCTTTGGCATGGGCGAGTTTAGAACTCAGAACTTTCTATGCTCTATGTTGCGTTATGGACAGCGATTGTTACTTCTAATAGCTTCCACACTTTTCAATAACAAGGCGATTTGTTTCTTGTAATAGAATGTAATTGTAATAAATGAATAAATGGTTTACCCATTTATTTGCAATGGCCTCCCTGGGTCCCGATTTAATATATGACAAATAATTTATTTAGTCGGGAGCTAATTCGAGTGGCGATTTAATTTTTAATTAAGAAGAAACCGTCAAACGTTTATGTACCGGGTATCTCACAGTCGAGCACTCTCGACTGTAGCTTTCTTACTTGTTTTTATTTAGTAATGTACTTATTAGGTATACAACAGAATAAACATTTTGCTATTTGCTTCTTGTTTCTTCAGGTTATTAATTATTTACTAACTGCCCATATTTTCACTATTCTTCAAAAATATATATGAAAGATAACAAAATTGTAAATTTTTGTACATTTTCCATATTTTTGTAAAATGTTTTATGAATATTTCCTAATCGAATTCAATAGAGTCTTCCTGCAGCTTTTTTTTTTTTCTTGGACGTTGATGATGCACTACGGTCAGTACACTCAAGTGGCCATTTAAAACCAAGCCCGTGCTTGTTAGGGTTAGGTGTTAATAGGCGCGAAAGAAAAGTATAGGTAAAAAGAATGCGAGGAAATATAAACTACTATCAGGCAGCTCGATTGCTATCTTGCATGTGTACTAAGTGGGTTAAGATTAATGTTTTTAGATTAGGAAGGCTATCTACAGATGAGGTAATTTTTGTACAAATCATTATAATTTCCACATAATACTCTAAATTGTTCATGCATTTCATACGATGTTCTGCAGTGGTGCAAAACTAAGGGCAGGTAGGATCTTGTGGTTCTACATGGTACGTGGAAATTCAACTGACCCAATAGATCGCTGCTTTCCACGTCACCACGGATCAGATAATACATAAAGACAATGCCTAATATCGTTCTACGGTTTGCTAAGGAAGGTAGGTTAATCAGGAGAAGTCTACTATAATAAGAGTGCAACCTAAGGTTTGCATCCCAGTTTAAGCCACGAAGAGCGAAAAGTAAAAAATTCTTTTGAACAGACTCAATGCGTTTGCTGTGAACGTCCCACTGGGGACTCCAAACGCAAGATCCATATTCTAAAATAGGACGAACTAACGAAGTGTATAAATTCTTCGTGATGTAGGGGTCATCGAATTCCTTCGACCACCGTTTAATAAATCCAAGCACACCCCTGGCTTTATTCACAGTGCACGAAATATGATCAATAAACTCCAGTTTAGGATCTAGGCTGATACCCAAATCGTCAAGTAGAGTGATCCTTTCCAAAGAGCAGCAGTTCAGCGTATAAGTCGCAGACATGGGAGAGACACGTGAGAATGTCATCAGCTTGCATTTGGATCCATTTAGGTTTAATAAGTTTGCATTGCACCATGTTTGAAAGTTCTTAAGATCGTCTTGTAAATCCGACTGGCAAGCGCGGTCTTTGTATTGCACACAAAGTTTAACGTCGTCAGGAGTACTCTGGAGTTAGTCAAGACTTTAAACTCCAGGTCGTTAATAAGTAATGTAAAAAGTAAGGGACCCAGGTGGCTCCCTTGCGGGACACCAAAGGTCACCCGGAGAACGTTCGACAAGTTGTTTTTAAAGAGGACCTTTTGCGTCCTGCCATTCAGATAACTTGAGATCCACCTAAGAAGATCGACATTAAAACCCATTAAGTCGAGTTTCCTAACAAGAAGGGAATGATTAACGGAGTCAAATGCTTTACTGAAATCAGTATAGATCACATCTGTCTGCAAATTTTGTGGAAAGCGCCTTATAATGAAAGAAGTGAGCTCCAAAAGATTAGTAGTCGTAGATCTTCGTTTAATAAATCCATGTTGGAATGGAGAAATTACTGATCTACACAGGTGCTGCAAATGGGGAGTAATTACGTTTTCGAAAAGTTTTGGGATGGCTGACAACTTAGAGATTCCTCTATAGTTGTTAGCGTCCACTTTGCTACCTTTTTTGTGAAGAGGAATCACGAATGATTCCTTTCAAATAAGGGGAAATTGGGAAGTTTCTAAGGATAAGGTAAACAATTTTAGAAGGGACACAGGGACTCGGCACAATACCTAAGCACACAGCCTGGTATTCCGTCGGGACCTGGCGAATAAACCGGCTTGACACGTTGAAGATCCAAAAGAAGGGAGCTTTCGTTTAAGCTAGGACTGAAGATTAGGTTTGATTTGGGCATGCTATAAGAATAGGTTTGGTTTGAATCGGATGACGGAGAATAAGTAGTTTGAAAGAACTGAGCAAAAGGATCGGCGATTGCCTGATCATTGTTTGCTGTCGTATTTTCAAATGAAAGCGAGGAAGGATTCGTAATAGGCTTACATTTAGTGTTGACAAAATTATAAAACTGTTTTGGGTCCTGCGCAAACTGAACCCTACAACGAGTCAAATAGTTTTTATAACACTGCGCGTTAAGCACGGTAAACTTTGACCGAGCCGCTAAATAGCGAGAATGAACAGCTTGAGAACCGTTACGTTTAAATTTAGAATAGAGATTGGACTTAACATTTTTAAGGCGAGTCAACTCTTTACTAAGCCAGGGAGGCTTATTTGAGATTGACGGATAGTATAACGGAACACATTCGGTAAAAAAGGAACTCATGGCATTGTAAAAAATATCCATGACACCCACCATGTAAGTGCACATGTAGAGATCGGACCAATCAAATTCAGATATGAAATTATTCAGCCGTTGAAAATCCGCCTTACGAAAGCAGTGGACTTTCTTATCTGGCCGATCAGACTTATTCTCCATAGCAGTCCCAATATCGATGGTCACATCGAAAGTAGGATGGTATGGATCTTCGGGTAGCGTCAAGGGCGGGACCCTAACCAAACTGACTCTTGCCGGATCAGAGATAAAACAGAGGTCTAGCAAGCGATCTAAGGAATTTCATACATGGTTGACTTGAGACAACGAAATGTCAAATAAGCCATCAATAAAATCGTGACGTGCAGTAGCTAAAAGTGTGTTAGAGGATTCAGTTGTGGACCAAATAGCTCCAGGAATGTTAAAATCACCTAGAACAATTAAATGGTTCCTATCCGAAAGTCTATTGGAGACCGACTGGATAGCGGAAAGGTGGTTCCAATAAATAGGAAGTTCCGACAAGGGAGGAATGTAGGAACATGTAATAAAAGTAAAACTACCATTAAATGATAGCTTCACACAAAGGAATTCAACATCGTTGCATTCCTCGAAAGCTAATACTTCAGACGTGAGGTTTGAGTCAACCGCAATGAGGACCCCGCCCCCTCGCATGGACTGCCGATCAAGCCTGTTCGTTGTGTACACAGCTGGAAAAACTTCGGAGCTTAGGATCGCCGGCTTCAACCAGGTTTCTGTGAACACAATCACCTGGGATGCCAAGGAAACAATATCAGAATACAATTTTGGAATTTTACTACGTAACCCCCTTGCATTCTGATAGGTAAGAAGTAGGGAATTGGTTAGTTTTTTGGAGCTGGCACAGTGGTTTTGTCCGGCCTGGGTAGACTAATTCCTACAGGCCGTCTTTTATTTTTCTTGGCTTCGTACTCCTTAACAACAACATTTTTTATTAATTTTGAAACGAAGGAACTTAAACTGTGCGGCGTTTAGCTGATATTAGGGCTCATAACTTTGTGTTATAATTTTTTAATAATAGCTAAGTCATATAGGAACGACCTCTGGACATGGTATTCAGCTATACTAATTAACACCAACAATGGAAGATCTACAGATATATGTCATTTTAAAAATGTCTGATATCAAACAAAAACACTATTAACGAGGTGAGAAAAAAGTGATGATGGCACCTTCAACGTCAAAAGTTTCTGATATCAAATTTTGTGACGATTAATAGTAACGTTAACAAAAATAAATTACAAATAATTTAATAGGTACATGCTTGAAGCGCTGGGATGTTGACAAACAAATAAACAAATAAACAAGAATAACGCATTAAGACTTATTTAAATAAAACAATAATTACAGCAAAAAAAATTCTATTCATAATAAAAGTAAAAACAGAAGACTAAAAAAACGGTCTGCTCTTTTGCGGAAATCGAGTCTCTCTGGCTGGCAACTGGTATAATAAGTTTAAGCGCAGAAGAAGCCATCCTCCATCTGGTATTTATGTTCGCCTGGTACCTGAAACCTCTTAAAGTGGGTTTTTTCATTAAATTTCCATCCAATTTCCACCCAATTTCTCCATTGATGAGAATGAAATACCAGGCGGGCAGATATGGCAAGTGGTGGACACTCAATTCTCAGCCAAACTTTATTATAATAGTTATAAAATCTCTCTGGCTCCCTCTCTCTCTCTCTCTCTCTCTCTCTGAGTTCTCTCTACCTTAAAATTTTATTAAGCGCTGAAGATCTCGTCCTCTCGGTAATATGTCTGTTAGCCTGGTATATGAAAGAGCGGTGGCCTGATCCTCTCCTGAACTAGCCATATACAGCCGGCAGAATCCAAATCTGTCCAGAAACTGGCTAGCTATTTACAGTCGGCAGAGCCTGATCCTCTCTAGAAACTGGCCATTTACAGCCTGCAGAACCTGATCCTGTCCAGAAAGGTTTAACAAGGTCGACCATAAACCAAACAAAGAGCAGTACAGGAAAACCTTTTCGATCTTGAAATTTGTTTGGCTCTCGCTTTATCAAAATCACAAATATGAAATTTTGTTTGTTTGAAACACGCAACACCATTTGAATTATGAATTTTATGTACGGAATAAACGAAAGCTTAATATAAAACAAGCTAATTAATTTCGCGCTTTTCTCTTGCCAACAAGCGTATAGCAGAAAAAGCAATAAAGACGCGATCTCTTTATAGTTCTATTCTCTTTGATATGACTCTAAATGGGTCGTGCTATCAGCCAACTGCAAGCTCGGCGATGACGTAGGGACGGTAGGTCAATTAATTTAAGCTTGTATTAGTATGTGGGCAAGAATCTATCAGAATCCCTGAACAGATTCGTTAGATATTGTTATTTTTTGTACTACACAGGAACAAATATCTAAGATTGGTAGAACTAGGGATACATACAGAGTCTTTGTATTGTGCGGGTTATTAAATTTTTTGGACCATCGCTTGATAAGATACCTTTAGCTTTATTTGGCTCTCAAAACTTAAGGGGGTCTTCTCACCTAAAACCCGTTTTTTGGACCCTTTTTAAAAAAATTCTTATTTGAAAACGCAGGGAATAATTGAAAATTTTTTATTTGTTGTATTACAAAAGGTTCAAAGTAAATAAAAAATTTTTTTTGCCTCGATACGAGGGCTGTCCAAAAAGTAATGAGACTTCAAAGTTGGTGGTGAAAAAAAAGGTGTCGTCACGGCGGCCACGATTCCGGGTCTCCGGAGCGTCTGATATGAGAAAAAAAAAACGGGGTTATAATCAGTATAGATGTAATTCTCGGGTGACACTCACCCATAATTTTTGGATTTTTTTTTGACAAAATGGCGGCCATTAAAAAAAAAATTTCAATTTCGGGCTTTTTTTTTTGTAGTTTAGTGTAAAAAAAAATAGTGACAATTTTTTTTAAATTATGGGTGAGTGTCACCCGAGAATGGTGACAATTCTGCGTCGATTCCACTTTGTTTCATGAAAATCGGTTCAGTTGAACTGGAGATATCATGGCTGCCAGTTCGAAAAACGTGGTTTCGAGATAAACGCGTTTAAAGTTTGAAGTAATTTGGCCGATGTACTGGTATATTCAGTATCCTCTTCACAAAAAAGGCTGTATCTTCTAAAGTATTTCGAATTTCTAAAAAGTTCAAGTCACGCCTCAGGTCATCTTGCGAGATCCGATTTTAGTATGGTAGACAGATATTTATATTATCAGCATATAGAACATTAGAACAGATAAGTAAAATATCAATTATGGAAGGGCATTCTTCGGGATAGGGGCGGCTTTAACTTGAAAATGCTCTCGATGACTAATAACTAAAACTAACTAACTAAAATTTCGGAAATTTGTGTGTTATATTTATACTGTGTCGGATGGGGTTTATTGGAATTATCGGATATTAGTAGGGGAGAGGGCCCGGTTGTGGAGAGGGCCCGGTTGTGGAGAGGGCCCGGTTGTTGATACACCTCCAAAGACATGGACAGCAATCAGAATGCTACTGATCTGAGTATTGGGAGTTATATTGGATAACAATACGCAGCTTTTGTGCTTATACTCGAAAAGATTGAGAAAAAAAGCCTAAAAGTAAATTATCATTTTTCAAGCTTGAGAAAATGGATGTAAATTGTTTGGTTTTCCAGGTTGTGGACTCACAATTTGTATATCCTTGCAGGGTATTATAATTTTAGTCTGGAGTTTGCAACGCAGTGAAGGAACCATCTCCGAACTTATTAAGTATATATATTATTGATCAGCATCACCAGACGAGTCGATCTAGCCATGTCCGTCTGTCCGTCACTCCGTTTCTACGCAAACTAGGTACAGTTATTGAGCTATATGAACGAAACTTGCAGACAGTCTTTTTTCAATACCCATTAGTATATATGTCGGAACGGAAGTATGACCGCTATATTTAAAAGCTGCCATAGGAACGATCGGGCCAATATGGTATCAAAGAAACCAGATTCAAATGAAATATATGGTCCCTAAAATTAATTAAAGCCATATATTTTAAATATTTTTCAAATCGGGCCACTATATTTTATAAATGCCATATAAAAGATCGGGTCAAATTAGCCGATTTTCGTTGTTTTCAAAGATATCGAAATCTTACTTAGTAATAGGTCTTTAAATTTAAGTATAGCTATAAATTTAGAATTTCATTCAAATCGGACCACTATATCTTATAGCTGTCATAGGAATGATGTGGCTAAATTATCCGATTTTCGTTGGTTTTACAAATATTGGATTAAATCTTAGTAAATTGTCTTTTAATTTAAATATAGCTATACATTTAAAACAGTGGTCCGCACCGATTTTCGTTGTTTTTGAAGATATCGAAATAAAATTTAGCTTAACAATAAAATTTCATCCAACTCGGGCCACTATATCTTATAGCTGCCATAGGAACGATCGGTCCAAATTAGGCGATTTTTGTTGTTTTTAAAGAATTTGGATTAAAACGATACATATATATATATAACGATATATAACGATATTTTCGCTGTTTGCATAGATTTCGGATTTAAGCTGTATGTATTATTCCTTTTTGAATAAAACTTTGCAGACAGTCTTCTTTCTTTCAACCTTTCGAGGGGTCGAAAATCATCAAAAACGTGATTACGTAATATATGGATATCCCCTTGAAACATCTTTTTCCACTGTTTCGATCCAACCAATGTGGGAAATGGTTCAGCTGGTCAAACTACAAGTCCGATATTGGATGTTTTGATTTTTGAACATGTTTGAGCTCATGCTGAAAAAGTGTCGGTCGAAAAACCCCTGGGCAATTTGTTGATGACAATATAGTTTGGTAACTTACAATTAGGTTATAAACACCTTTTGCTCTTAGATAAATCAATAAAGGCAGAGATGTATAAATATTATCGAAGTAAATGATGTGATTCTTAAATCTTTCTACGATTTGTGTTAGGCGCGCTACAATGTTAGCCGAAGCACCAAGATGCGACCAGGTGAGACAACATTATCCCCTGCACCGCTGTAGATCTTAGAGTGGTATGCGTATCCAAATGAATCGCACAATACAAATGGTTTGATGCACCACTTGTGCGGCTTATTTGGCATGTTCTGACGCAGGTGGTGCGTCATTTTTGTGCTGCACATTTGCTCGTCAACACAAAGGCGGGCATACTTTGGCAGCGAGGCAAACCGTTTGTTGAGACAGTCTACAAATTTTCGCGCTCGGGACAAGGGATCATAGCGTGATTCACTCTGTTTGATCCGTTCGCTCTCATCACGTAGAGAGAAGTCCTTTTTTATTGCCTCGAATCTGCTTCGCGTCATGCAGGTTTGTATAGCTCCGAACGCATTTTGCCCTCAGTAGCCCTTCAGATTCGAGTAGCGATAAATGGACATGAACATCAAAATACCTATGTAATAGTGCATCTCATCAATGTTAAAATTTTGAATTTACTGTTAATTTCATCATGGTAATGGTGATCGCAAAAATTATTAAAATGATTGAAAATCTGTTAGTTTATTTGTTAAGTCCAAAAACGTAATACGTGACTTTTGCAGGCTTACGTGTTAGAGTGTTAAGATCGAGAACTATGTCATATAGAAACGACCGGTTTCCTATAAATGAAAATGTAAAGTTCTACAAGTAAAATGTGTAATGTGAATATTTACAAACTTCGATTGCAGACTGCAGGCGAATACAAACTTCGGCTTACCGAAGTAAACTTTCTTTGTTTTTTTTTTGGTTTTTTATTTATGGCCGACGATATCGGTTGTGTTAGACTATGCCAGGTCACGAGCGGCTTAAGCCCAGAGGAAGTTGAGATAAGGATAAGGGAGCAGCGTAACAACTATAGCTAATAAGTTTGAGATTTACGATCTCATGACCATTGTAATAGGCTATGACATTTTTTGTTGTTTTTTTGTAAGTTTAATTATCACGCCACACAAGAGTAGCTATTGTTTTCGTGTTTGATTAATTGTAACTTTAGATCCCGCAAACTGCGGGTGGGAAAGAATGCCACTTTGAGTCTTTTATGTGTGGTCGATTATATGGTGGTAAAGTAATCGTCCATGTCTGTCTCGGCCCAATATCCATGGTGTCTTCAGCGCAGACGTCGTCAGCCTAACGGTGTGGCAAGGTGTCTAGCCAAACGGTTAGAGTGCGCTAGCAGGCAGTCTCTGTATCGGTTTGTAAGTGATGAAATTGTTTCTGTTACAGTTGGTATTCCTGTGTCTTGAAATAGCGTGTGATTATGTACGTGGTGGTGCCACTTAACACCCAGCAACCTTCTCAGAGCCTTTGTTATGCATGCTTGCACCCTTCTTTAGTAAAGAATTACAAGCGGTGCCCCAGCATGTAATCCCCCAGTTTAGTGTCGGAAGGACCCTCCTCGGAATGGAAGGATAGACCGCTATCAGAACGAAGGAGCCAATCAATTTTTTTGAGCTTTGTCCTTGCTGATCCGCAGACTCAGTCAATCTGTCCCATCCAGAATAGTCGGCGGTCTAGGGTTATGCCAAGGAACGTAACCTTATCCTTATGCTTTAGTCTCTTCCCATCCAAGTAAAGGGCACGTGAGCGGCGAGGCCGAAGTGCAAGAATGGCGTGCTGTGTCTTTTCAATGTTAAACGCTATGTTCCTCAATGGAACCAACACTCGAATTGGAAGCCGATATGGGGGTGCTGCCAGCAGCTATAAAAGCAGTGTCATCTGCGTAGGTGGCTAGAGGAGTACCACGAACAATGGGGCTTGGAAGATCCGATGTGTAAAGTGTGTACAGTACCGGGCCAAGAACACTGCCCTGAGGTACACTAGCGTAAATTGGGCGTAGTTCCGGACGATGTCCACGGATCTCAACGGCAAATTCCTGTAGTCCAGAAATGATACAATAAGCTTCCAGAGTCCCACAGGTAATAGCGGCATTAATTTGTAAAAGAGACCTTCATGCCAAACCCTGTCAAAAGCCTGCCGAACGTCTAGAAATACAGCTGAACAGTATTTGCGATCTACTAAAGCACTCAGAATGTGGTTAACTCTGTAAACTTGCTCAATAGCGCTATGGCGACTTCGAAAGCCAAATGGGTGGCCCGGCAGAGCCTCCATAAAGGCGTCAATATTCAGCAACCGAGCAAGTACGATCCGCTCGAATATCTTGGAGAAAGTATACTTATCAGCCTGTAAGAATCTGGTGAGCACGGGTCTTTCACTTTCTTATGGACCATTGTGACAATTGCACGCTTCCAGGGGGATGGAAAATAGCCAAGGTTAAGGGAAGCATTAAAGAGGAGGCAGAGCTGTGCAATAACTGAGCTAGAAAGTCCCTTTGCTACTTTAGCATCCATTGCATCCATGCCAGGAGCTTTAGTGGGATCCAGTCGCTTAATATTACCTCATCTTGATTCACAGGAACAGGAGAACCAAAGGAGAGCCCAAACCTACAGATGGTTGTCTGGGTCTCCTAGCTTGTTGCAAAACTAAACGGAGCAAGGCGTCTCTTCAGATCGCCTGCAAAAACTTCGGTAATAGCGGAATCGCTGTGAGCCCAAGTACCATCGTTTTGTTTAAAAGAAACCCTGGGAAGTGGCTGCCTTTTTAGGTTTAGGGTGCATTTCCACAAAGCAAACCCATGATCCTAGTTAGGATCGATGGCATTGAGATGATTTACGAAAAATTCCGACTTAGCCAACCGGATTACTTTCCTAAGTTCCGAGTCAGATGCCTCCCACATAGCTAAATCGTTGCCTCGTCTTCATCCAGGTACGACGAAGTGCATGACCTTTCCTGGCCAAGGCTGCAGTTTCAGGCTTTGAAGATGTCCAGGATGCCGGAGGAATAGTTATACATCTAGCAGGAGGGGCAGCTTGATGAATTTTGTCTACTATGTCCTGAGCAAAATAATCAATGTCATCCGCCGTTACAAGTGATGGGTTTTCTTCAGTCAGTGCAGAAAGTCTGGAACTAAATCTTCTAGTGTCTGATCGCCGAGGCAAAAGCCTGGTTTTAGCAATGACCTGATAGGCAGCAACGCAGAAATATATTAGGAGCGGAATATGGTAAGATGACACTGCAAAGTCAATGGCTGTCGGTAGATGATCATTATTCCAAAGAAAGTGCGTAGGTCCCCCGGTAGCCAGAATCTGCATGGTTGAGCTAGAGACAACGGACATCAGAGTGTTTCCCCGAGGGCAGGAGCGTCTGCATCCCCAGAAACTGTGGACAGTAAACAGCGCCAAACGAAATTCTTGCAATTTATGGTAATTGCTTGAAGGTGGGGTTCCGATATTGAGTCACTCAGGTGATAGTCCAAGGAGGATTTAATGATGATTGCAGTACCTCCACGATGTTCCTATACTAGAAGCTCAACCTCCATTTGCCAACTAAGTTGTTGGCGTTCCACATAACTATATTTATCCCGTTATTAGTCATCGCAACGCGTTGACTTCAAGGGCGTGTTTAGACATCACGCTCTGTAACATTTGTATTGTCGCCGTCAGCACGGACATCATTTGATCGAAGCGCAGCAGAAGCTTGCCGATCGATGTAAATCATAAATGAATTTCAGTAGTCTGTCTTGAGCAGGTTGTTCAATTAAGGGAGTCTTCCTGTCAGTTCCAATATGAGGCTGGCTAATTGAATGCAGCACATTTTTGCAGGAGCTAGATTCCGATGATTGCTGGTTTGTGGAAATAGGAAGACTAGATGTTGTAAGGAATCGTTAGGATCCCTTACAATAAGCCAAAGGGAACGCAGGACAGACAGAAGAGAGAACAGTATAAGTGAAAGCAGTAGAAGAGATGGAGTGAGAGCGGAGAAAGGGAGAGAAAGCTTTCAGCAGAGCGGATAGTCAGCGCATAGCGGGACACGGATGCGCTGAGCAAGGAGTTTTGGCGGGAGAGCGGGCCGCTGAATTGGCAGCAGCAGCGCTGCAGAGGATCGGCTGATCAAGGAGTTTTGGCGGGAGAGCGGGCTGCTGAATAGCAGCGCTGCAGGGGGGTATAAAAGAGCGAGGCAGGAGTCAGTTGGGGAATCAGTTGGAGAGTCAGTTGGACAGTTAAGTGTGGAGTTAAGTCGTCGGTGAACAGTGCCCAGTGCTAGTGCTAGTGAAAGTGACTCCTTGGGAAACGAGCCAAGGATCAGTTCAGGGGACAGCAGAGCAGAGCTGTTTTACCAGCAGCAGTAACGCAGTAAGTCTTGGGGAGGATTCCCTTTGACCAAACGAGTCCAGTTCACAACTTTCTTCCATCTCGTACTTTGTAAGTGCCCAGGCGGACGGTGAGTTTGCCAGCGCGTCAGCTTAGCGGGAGCATCTGGAGCGTGCAGCACCAGAGTATCGAGCGGAGCGAAGCTTAGCGAGAGTATCCGAGTGCGGGTAGCACCGGAGTATCAAGCGGAGCGTAAGCGCGGCGTGATCACCCAGACGGCGTTGGCCGGCGAGTCGGGCGAGAACTAATTGTTAGAGATAGGGCGTCTTGTGCCCCGCTTAAGACAGGTGTGGTAGAAAAGAGGTGCAACTCCCAGTTCAAATATATATTATATTACTTAATTCTAAACCCCGGAGTTCTTATTTTGGCACAGTGCCCAACAAATATAAATTTGTTGCAGCGAATCCTGGACGAGACTGAGCTATCCCGCCCCGATCGTTACAACTGGCGCCCGAACTAGGGTCGCTGTGCCTATAAGAATTACCTGAGTTATATATATATTTAAGAATAAGGGAATTTTTTATCCACGATGGTGAGTACCAGCTGGATATACAAATTAAACAGGGAAGAATTACTGGCGTATAGCCAGGAGTTCGGCCTTGAATTGGCAGGGAACGTAGACGAGTTACGCAGAGGGTTCGTTACGTGGGCACGAGAACAGCTCGTGGACCCAGCGCACATAATCAGATTTACAGAATTAGCGGAGCGTCACGCTGGAGCGTCACCAGTTAAGGCGTCTACGAGCAGTGGGCAACAGGAAAGACCCGCTGCTTCTAAGCCTCAGGTGATGATTTCACAGGAGACATTCTAAATGCTAGTTTCAAGGAACAGGTACAGATAGATATCCCAGCGTACAGCCAAAAACAGGATATTATAGCCAGGCCACAAGCACCTGACTATTCTAGAATAGCGGCTAGGGTAAGGGAATGGAGTTTTCGGTTCGATGGGGCAGCGAAACCGCTAGAGTTTTAGAGCAGGTGGAGTGGTCAGCGGAGACGTACGGTCTCGAGCTAGACCTGCTTCCTAGGGCGATGCCCGAACTGCTTCAGGGAATAGCCTTGAAATGGTACGTGGCAAACAACCAACATTGGACGACATGGGCAGCGTTCACGACCAGTTTTCAGGCCTATTTTCTACCAAGGGCTACTTCAATCACCTTCGGGAGGAGGTGATACAGCGCAAGCAGCGACTGGGAGAACCCTTTAAGGAATTCATGGTGGAGATGCAGTGCCTGATGAGACCGTTGAAAATGTCAACAGAGGCGCAACTGGAGAGGATATACGATAACAGCGTTCCAGATCTCCGAGCGTTCGCCAGGCCATCCCAATTCTCCACTTTGCAGGGATTAATGGGTCTAGCGGATGAGCTAGAGGAGTTAGACCGCGATAGGGAGCGATTACGGGCCAGTTCGGTCCACTCCCGACTTCAGTCCCCAGTGAACCCCATCGCAATGACCCTCCGAGGACTACAAGGCCACAGCCTCGGCACACAAATCCATTCACCCGGCCGCAGGAGACACAACAGTGGACACAGGCAAACAATGGGCCCCCACAAAGGATACCGGACCCTCCAATGCATGTGGAAATTGCGGACAAGCGGGACACTGGAGACGAGAGTGTCGTCAGCGCACCGTTATTTTCTGCTGGAGGTGTGGGATGGTCGGACGCAAAACAATGAACTGTTGCGGGGCTATGGAAACGGACCCCGACTCTCGCCACCCGGAGCACGGCAGGAGTCGTCAAACTCGGCTCCCCAATAAATCAAAGGGTTTTCGGGATGAGGGCTCATATTTGTCGGCCACTGTTATAATAGGAGGTAAATCCTATAAGGCAGTGATCGGCACAGGAGCCACCAGCAGTTTTGTCAGTGAAACGTTAGCAGCCAGCTTGGGTGCTGGGGGAAAACTGACGCCTACGTGGAGACCCGTGAGATTCACGGATGGGCGAGCGGGCGAAATAAACCACCAGCTCAAGGTGACACTCGAGTTTGGGAGCCGACAGATCACAACAGTACTGTTCGTAATGCCAGGGATCATCGATGATCTAGTCCTGGGCTACAACATATTGAAGGATCTGGAGGCAGAATTAAGTTGCGCAGGACAAAGAATTCAGTTTAGGGCGAATAGGCCCACGAAAAGCAAGAGAAGTAGTCAGGAATCGCAAAGCGAAGAACCAAGCAGGAACAAGGAACAGGACAGTAACAAAGCCCCAGAGGAACGGTTAAAAATGGCAGCGGAAACGCCATTAACTGACCAATGCATTGACACGTTTCTATGAAGAAATTTAGAAATGTTCGAGGAAATCAAAGGGGTATCGAACATTGCTGAGCACAAGATAGTGATGAAGGATGCACGACCCTTGAAACAAAGATATTTCCCAAGGAATCCAGCGATTAGAGCCACCATTGACAATGAGATTGATGAGCTACTAAAACAAGGCTGTATAGAGCCTTCGAGTAGCCCTCATAGTGCCCCAATCGTCATGGTGCAGAAGAAGACAGGCAAATGGAGGTTATGCGTGGATTTCAGGCAGTTGAATGCCAAATCTATCCCAGACGCATACCCCTTGCCAAGGATTCACTACATCCTGGATCAGTTAAAACAGGCCAAATACATCAGTAGTTTGGACTTAAAAAATGGATACTGGCAGATACCCATGGAGGAGTCAAGTAAACCATTAACGGCGCTTACAGTCCCGGGACGGGGTCTGTATCAGTGGAAAGTCATGCCTTTCGGGTTGCATTCAGCACCGGCAACGTTTCAGCGAGCACTGGACAGCGTTATCGGGCCAGATATGGAACCACATGCCTTCGCATATTTGGATGACATCATCGTCATCGGCCGCACGCTAGAAGAGCACAAGAGAAACCTCCAAGAGGTGTTCCGACGGCTAAGAAAAGCAAATTTGAAAATCAACGTAGATAAGTGCGAGTTCTTCAAAAGGAGCTGAAATACCTCGGGCATCTCGTGACGGATCAAGGGATCCGTACGGATCCTGATAAGGTGGCAGCCATCGGAGAACTAGCACCGCCAGCGGATGCCAAAGGTTTGCGCAGGTTTATAGGAGTTGCATCGTGGTATCGGCGTTTCGTTCCGGACTTTGCAACTAAAATCAACCCGCTGACAGGATTGTTAAAGAAGGGCGTTAAATGGCATTGGGAGAAAGAACAGCAAAAGGCATTTGAGGTCATAAAGGAGAGCCTGATCGCAGCACCGGTATTGACTTGTCCGGATTTTGACAAGAAATTTGTGCTTCAAACGGATGCCAGTAATGGGGATAGGAGCGGTCCTAACCCAACACCAGGATAACCAGAAGAAGGTTATATCGTACGCTAGTCGGACATTAAACGGGGCAGAACAGAACTATTCGGCGACAGAAAAGGAGTGCCTGGCCATTGTGTGGGCAATTCAACAATTTAGACCATACTTGGAGGGATATCATTTCCAAGTAGTTACAGACCATATGGCGTTGAAATGGCTCAACTCCATCAAGAGCCCGACTGGACGGATTGCGAGATGGGCATTGAGTTGCAACAATATGAGTTTGACATTATATATCGGCGTGGAAAGCTAAATACGGTGGCGGACGCCCTTTCACGGCAACCGTTGGAACCGGAAGCCTGCCTCATGATTGGCAGCGGAGAGCACTTCAGCTTGAAGGAGTATAAACCTGTGCATGGACCCAGGAAAAGCTGAAGGAAATGAAGGCTCATCCACAAAAGTTCCCGGATTATATATGGGAAGCGGGAGGTCTGTACCGAAACATCCCGCACAGAGCTGGACATGAAGACGTGGCCGCATGGAAATTATGCGTGCCGTCCGGGCTCAAGGAAAGGATCTTGAGGGAGAATCATGATGCACCGACAGCAGGACACACAGGAAGCCGGAAAACCATCGCTAAGATTGCGTCAAGATATTTCTGGCCAGGGATGCAGCGAGACGTACGATCATACGTGCGTAAGTGTGAGACGTGTTTCAAGGCCAGCCAGCTACAGGCAGCGGGAAAGATGCTAACACAAATCCCGGAGGAGCCATGGTCCACAGTTTGTGCGGATTTTGTGGGACCACTTCCAAGATCCATACACGGGAATACGATGCTGCTGGTGTTCATTGACAGGTTTTCAAAGTGGACTGAGATGGTGCCATTAAGGAAGGCCACGACGGATACCCTAAAGAAAGCGTTCAGGGAGAGAATCCTAGCGCGATTCGGGGTACCTAAAGTCCTCATTACAGTACGTCACCAGTTCACGGCCCCGTATACGCCCCAGGAAAATCCAACGGAGAGAGCCAATAGAACGGTGAAGACGATGATTGCCCAGTATGCGGAAGGAAATCAAAGGAAATGGGATGACTTGCTGCCAGAGATAACACTGGCAGTAAATTCAAGCACGCAGGAATCCACTGGATATTCCCCAGCATTCCTTACCCAGGGAAGAGAACCAAGACTCCCGAAAGCCGTGTATGACGAGGCTACAATGGGAACTGGAAGACCGCAGCAGGATCCAACGGAGCTCGCGAAGGACCTGAAAGAAGTCTTCGAGATCGTGCGAAGAAACTTAGAAATGGCGGCTCAGGACCAAGCCAGATACTATAATTTGCGTAGAAGACACTGGACACCAGTAGTTGGACAAGTGGTGTGGGCCAGAGAACTGCAATATTCACTTTTTTCTTGATTTACTCATACCCAAAAGTTCTTACTCAATTCCAATCACTGAACAAAATAAAAGTTCTGAGTAAAAATCAACTCATGCTTACGAACGCATCATTCTTGTTCAGATCAGTCTTCGGATCCGAACTATTTTGTTCAGTTCCGCTCATTCGCCGAAACGAAGCGCTGAGTGAAATTCAACTCATGCCGATGAATGCATCACTCTCGTTCGGCTCAGTTTTTTGATCCGATCTGTTTTGTTCACTTCGTCTTCATTATTCTTGTGGTTGAGTTGGTCGAGTTTGGTGCGTTTCGTTTTCGGCTTGTGCGTGTGTGGATTGCACTAATAAGTATGAACATTAAATATTAAATATAATATAAAATTAAAAAACATGCATACTACATAGTACAAAAGTATTAAATTAAAATTATGAATTTTTGAGTTTTGTTTAGTTTTAGTTTTTCCTATCAAAGAAGTTTTGTTTTTTGTTTTTACTTACAATATTAGGATTTTTTAGATTTAAAAATAAATGTGTTCCTTATTTGGCATTGCCTTTCAAAAAAAACATCGTGTTTTGTGCTTTCTGTTTCGTATTCTTCCTTCTTTACCGACCAGAGCAGTGCAGCGGCAGCGCTCTCTCTCTCTCGCAAGTGAACAAATTCATGAGCATTGATTCTTGCCCCTTTGAGTTTTACTCTTCATCAACACAATCATGTTTGAGTGGAATGAACGTACGCTCAAAGTGAATGGATTGAAAAAGAACATGAGTTTTACTCTTGATCAACACATTCAGATTTGAGTGGAATGAACGTTCGCTCAAAGTGATCGGTTTGAAAAAGAACATGATTAAACTCAGCGAGCCAAAGAAGTGAGTGATCTGATTTGATTTTTTAAAAAGAGACTCACATGTGAGTTTGATCGGTTTGATCGGTTGAGTGGAATGGCTTGATTATTCTTGAGTTGATCGTGTATGATTTTTTTGCAATCACCTGAGGCCGTTCTCTGGTGTGGGCCTAGGAACACCACTTGTCAAACGCAGTGGAAGGATTTGCTGCGAAGCTAGCGCCAAGATTCGGAGGACCATTTCGAAGCATGGATTTCGTATCGCCAGCAATTGTCAAATTAAAGGACATTAAGACTGGACAGGAACGGCGAGCCCACATTAGTACCCTGAAGCCGGAAGGGGACGTGAAAGAACAACCAAATGTGGAGGATCCAATGTATAGGGATCAACAGCCGGGACAGAGGAGGGTAAACGACGACACGGGAACATCAAACCGTGAGAAAATGAAAAGACAATAGGAAAAAACTACAAAGTAAACAAAAATAATACATATATAGATATATATATATATAGATAATAGTTAATATGAGGAACTTTAAAAAAAAAAAAAATAAATAAATAAATAATAAGTAAGAATTTAAATAGGTAGCTGAAAACGCATATCCGGCAATAGCGGATACAAGAGAAAATGCGCAACACTGAGGCAGGAGAGAATGAGAAAACGGATAAATTTGAAAAGCTTCGGCGAGGATCCGTTAGTTTGAGGCACGGCAAAACAGCGGCTCAGGGCCGCCGAGTGTGCGCAGTCAAGATCAGTAAGAATCTAGCAGTGCAGACCGCAGTAAGTAGGGATGGGGGCAGAGGGGAAAAGAAAAAGACAATGTTGTGAGTGTTAGGTTATTTTACTTATTTTATTTTCGTTTTCTCTTCTTTTGTGGGATAACGCAGGAAAAGCAGAAATATGAGCAGCAGCGACGGACAAGGTGAGGTCAGATGCGGCGAGGAGCCGTTAAGGGGCTGCCAGGGGCGGAGAGCCCGGCGGTGAGGGGCGAGAAGCCCAAGTCCGCGGGAGAGCCTGCCAGGGGCGGAGAGCCCGGCGGTAGAAGGGGCGAGAAGCCCAGAAGGAGGGGCGAGAGCCCAGCAGGGGGGGCGAGAAGCCCAATAGGTCGCGGCGAGGCGGAAAGCCCACGCGAGGGCGAAGCCCAGTGAGCGTGAGGGCGAAAGCCCAGGGGGCACGCGGGCGAGGAGCCATGGAGACAGGACGACAGGGCAATATAGAAGGAGGGAAGTTGAAATGCCTTGAAGGAAGGAGGGAGGGGTGGAGGGTGACGAGGAAGAGGGGAGAAGGAGAATGGATAGATGGAGGGGATGGAAGGAATGAGGTGGAAGGACAAGGATAGAGTGGAGGGACGGATGGCCAGAGGGGCAGGGAGATGGCAGCGGTGGCCAAAGCTGCGAGGGCGGCGGCAGCAGAGGCGGCAGCAGCGGAGGCGGCTGCAGCAGAGGCATGCAGCAGAGGCGGCAGCAGCAGAGGCGGCAGCAGCAGAGGCGGCAGCGAAGGCTCCGTATGAGCGGCAGGACCAGGTCGAGGAGGAGCTGCGGATGCTGGTGGAGGAGGAGCTGGAGGCGTGGGTGTCGCAGCTAGAGCTGGACTGGGACGTGGAGCAGCCGCAGCAAGACCCCAGCCGCAGCTAGGTCAGCAACGGCTACCGAGACAGCAGCCTTCACCTCACCAGCAGCAGCAACAGCAACCGCAGTATCTGAAGCATCCGCAGCAACGTCCTCAATGGCCGATGGACCAGCAGTGCGCGCCTCGGTGGGGGCCGGAACAATATCCTCGGGACCCCAGGGGGTATCGGCAGCAGGCGGAGCCGCAAACCCCGAACGAGCAGCGGTGCCCGGGTAAGCCATCGACCTATGGCCGTCACCCGGTCATGGGGTCGTGGGCCCAGCAGGTCGAGGAGGCGGAGAGAGAAAAGCGGCCAGGCGGGACGCAGCGAGCGGGCTGGCAGCTGGAGTGGCGGCGGGTCGAGCAGCGAAATTGGCCGCCCGAGGTGCTGCGATCGGTGAGGAGGCGGCAGGAGACGTACGGAGTCGGAAGACGGGCAGCTATCGTGCTGAGCCTGCCCGAGGGGAGGTTCCGCATCCGGCTGGGCAGAGGAGGCGACGTGCGAGTATTCCAGCAGGTGGAGCCGTGAGGAGAATGAAGTAGAAATAAGTTGATGTAATTTAGGTTAAGTAGCAGAATAAGTAACATAATGAAGGGAAATAAATGAAGGAAAAGGACTGGATGGGCGTTTGGTCAGGGAAGGGCGTTGAAGGGGGGTTAAGGAGAGTGGAGAGAGAGGTGAAGGGGGAACTTACCGCGTTTTGCATTTTTAAAAAGGAAAAAAAACAAATACTTTGTTGGGAAAAAAAAAGGTAAACAATGTTGGTTAGGTAAATCAGCTGGTGGTTAACCGAGCGTCGAACTGGTTCCGAAGGGAACAGCTGAAGATCGCCCGGTTCACGAACGAACCAGTACACTTGACCGGTTCAATGAATGGGGGACAGCAGAAGAAGAAGAAGAGGGTTGGGGATTTTTTTTTTTGTTTTTGCCGAAGAGTGTAAGGAATCGCTAGGATCCCTTACCATAAGCCAAAGGGAACGCAGGACAGACAGAAGAGAGAACAGTATAAGAGAAAGCAGTAGAAGAGATGGAGTGAAAGGGAGAGAAAGCTTTCATGAGCGGATAGTCAGCGCATACGGATGCGCTGAGCAAGGAGTTTTGGCGGGAGAGCGGGCCGCTGAATTGGCAGCAGCTGCAGAGGATCGGCTGATCAAGGAGTTTTGGCGGGAGAGCTGCTGAACAGCTGCGGTATAAAAGAGCGAGGCAGGAGTCAGTTGGGGGTGAGAGTCAGTTGGACAGTTAAGGAGTTAAGTCGTCGGTGAACAGTGCCCAGTGCTAGTGCTAGTGAAAGTGACTCCTTGGGAAACGAGCCAAGGATCAGTTCAGGGACAGCAGAGCAGAGCTGTTTTACCAGCAGCAGTAACGCAGTAAGTCTTGGGAGGATTCCCTTTGACCAAACGAGTCCAGTTCACAACTTTCTTCCATCTCGTACTTTGTAAGTGCCCAGGCGGACGGTGAGTTTGCCAGCGCGTCAGCTTAGCGGGAGCATCTGGAGCGTGCAGCACCAGAGTATCGAGCGGAGCGAAGCTTAGCGAGAGTATCCGAGTGCGGGTAGCACCGGAGTATCAAGCGGAGCGTAAGCGCGGCGTGATCACCCAGACGGCGTTGGCCGGCGAGTCGGGCGAGAACTAATTGTTAGAGATAGGGCGTCTTGTGCCCTGCTTAAGACAGGTGTGGTAGAAAAGAGGTGCAACTCCCAGTTCAAATATATATTATATTACTTAATTCTACACCCCGGAGTTCTTATTTTGGCACAGTGCCCAACAAATATAAATTTGTTGCAGCGAATCCTGGACGAGACTGAGCTATCCCGCCCCGATCGTTACAATGTAAACCAAGCATTCTGAGCCGGGGGCGGAGCAGGTTGAAAATCTGTACGCTTTTGAGTTCGTTGGTTCGTTGAGCCAATGGACTTACGCCTCTGGGATTGCTCCACAGCCACAGTTCATACATTTGAGCTGTTCTTCTTGCACAGCGGGGCACTGTTTCTTCTCATTTGTGTTATGGTCACCAGCACATCTGGCACACTTCGGTGAGAATAAACAAAAGTCTTTCAAGTGCCCAAATAATTGGCATTGGAAACATCTTAAGGGGAACTTTCTGGGTTGTTGAGGTTCTACTTTCACCACCTGGTAGTCAATGACTCGAATGTCATACACATCCTTGTTGTTCCTTGCAGGTTCTAGTTTTACAAAGAACATATCTCGCTTAGCCTTACCATTCTCACCAGGGGGGTTGTAAACATTTCGGTGCTTGTGCAACAGTTCTTTGAGTCTTGCAATTATTTCACTAGTCTTAGTTGATGCATTTAGTCCTTTGATAACGATTCGCAAAACCCTTTTATTTTTAAACTGAAAGCTACTGAAGGATATCCCCATGTCCTTAAAAAGTTTTTGAACTTTTCTGTATATTTTTCCATCATCCACAATTATTCGGCAGGAGGATCGCCCAGTTGTTATACGGCGGAATCCAATCGCCACACGAGATAGTAGGGCAATCAGTTCATTGATATCCGTAACAGCCCTCAAAAGAAAGGGTGGAGACGGGGATCCCATTTGTTGGTGCTGGGCTGCGAAGCTTCGGCTGATTTGATTGAATCACCAGTAGCAGCGGGGACGATTTTGTCAATCTCATCATCGTCAGACAGAATGGCGAAGCTGTTATTCTTGCCAATATTAGATTCCTTTTCTCAGTTTAGAAGACTTTTCAGCTGCGAAGACTTATAGTCGCCAATTTCTCTCAGATTTCGCATTTTCCTTAGATTTTTTACTTGAGTAAAGCGCTTCTCATCAGCAGCACTCTTGCATATCCACTTAGGGTTAGCATTTACCGAGCAGTCTGGTTCCAAATCCATATCGTCCTCACTCAGGCACCTATTGGCATCAAAGGCCGTCGCCTTGCCATTCTTAGAAGCCTAAACTACAGCTTCTTTGATTACATCTTCAGTTTTAACAGGAGGTCGGGATGTCTTGATTTTAGCCGAAGCTGATAGTTTTTGCACTTGTGGCTCATAGGGTTGAATCATATTAAGTTTATGGCTGTCGGTCGCAGAGGTGCCTTGAAAGTAGTATACATCCTTCCCCGGCAAGGTATTTCTATCCGCCAATGTACACGGCACTTAGAAGAATGATAGAAATTAAGTTTACGCGCAGTAGCCAGCCTGCCAAGGACGTGGGCAAGGCCGACGAAACAGAACACAAAGAAGTATCCAAAATTATCCGAAATATTTTAAGAAAAATGTTATATACATATTTTAAGAAATTCGGAAGCTCCAAAATGAACACAGCCGGTTAGCTTGACACTAGAGTCGAAACTCCAAGGCTATCGCAACATTAATGTACCAAATGCTGCCAAATTGGATTGCATAGGCTGGTGGAATGAGCACGAAAGATTTTCCAGCTCTTGCATAAAAATAACTGCAAGATATTTAATATAATAACTAATATGAGACTACATTAGCTAACAATCACTTAGGGAAAAGGCTTTTTGCTCAAAAGATGGTACAGCGCTTAAGTGCAAGAGGCTGTAAAGTTTGATGCACCAAATTTAATAAAACAGTAAGGCATTTGAATTGAATAATGACAAGCATAATCTTTCATTCAATTCGTTTCCCGTCGTAAACTTGTTGTGCGACTAAGGGCCAATCTTTCAATGTCCTGCTAACTTTTGTCATTCAGATAAATTATTATTCGGTATAATTTAATTGCCCAAAATTATGACAGGTTCGAGTCCGTACAGGTACCATACTAATAGGCGGGATGACATTATTTACTATGACCGAAACTATCCGTTTGTACTAGGAGCAGTACAAGGTCGCTCGAGAGGAACGAGTCCAGAGAGAGAGAGGAATCATGGAGTCAATTCCTTCCTTCCTTATGCCAATTCATTAATAAACCATATTGAATTTTAAAATTTTATTATAGAAAATCAATTGCTATTTGTTTGTCCAGTTGCCAAAAACTGTATCTAACTTATTAATTGTACTAATTACAATGCACTATGTAATTCCGTTAGGACCTTAACTGCTTTCTCTATTTATAATGGCATAGGAAATTGAAAAAAAAAACGAGAAAGAAAGCTAACTTCGGTAAACCGAAGTTTGTATACCCTTGCAGTCTGCAATTGGATCATTGAAAATCGATCCATTTTGGTAATGTAAAAAAAAAATGTCAAATTATGTAAATTTTGTAAAATGTTACATTTTACATGTAGAATTTTACATTTTCATATAAATCGACCGATCCCTTCTATGGCAGCTATATGATATAGTTGTCCGATCTTAATGAAATTAAAACCGTAATTCTAGAACTATAAAAAACGACTATATCTCGAAATTTATAGAAATTCGTTGAAAAACAGAGAAGTTAACATTTTTTTTACATTAATTTCGCCATCATTTCTATGGCAGCTATAAGATATAGTGGTCCGATTTTGGCCGTTCCGACATATATACTGCGTGCTAAAGAAATAAGACTATGCTGAAAATTTCAGCCCGATAGCTCAAAAACTGAGAGACTAGTTCGCGTAGAAACCGACAGACGGACAGACAGACGGACATGGCTAGATCGACTCGGCTGGTAATGCTGATCAAGAATATATATACTTTATGGGGTCGGAGATGCCTCCTTCACTGCGTTGCAAACATCATGACAAAATTATTATACCCTCTGCAAGGGTATAATTATTTCTAGGAATTCTCACCAAAACAAAGTAGAGTAAAGACAATAAAAAAGTGACTGACCCCGGGTCTGAGCTTAGATCCCCCAATCGGGAATCACACTTCAATCACCTACGCCAAATCTCTAAACATTTGCATTAGACTTAATGAGGTTTTGGTATCGAAAAGTGTCAGAATATATGGGCAAATTCTCTAAATGGTCAAATAAGGCCGTAAACTAAAAGTTCATAAACATCGTATTTTTTGTGCATAGAAACATCACCATACGTCTAACTGACTAACTGACTTAATTAATCGAAATGAAAGCAGCTGTCCCATACAAATTGAAATTTTCGATATTTTCAGTCAGTTAGCAACCGGTGGCGGCTGGATATATTGTCTAACTCACTAAAAAGCCAGAGAGCTGACAGAATTCGGACTTTGTTACGCTTTGCGTTGCGAAATTGTATGTTTAACAGTTTAAAGTCATTAAAGACTGGGTTTTTGTTTAAACATTTAGCAGTGGACTCTTTTGGGTCGTTCCCTATACGTATATCGGCGATAGTTTTAGTTGTTCGGCGATAGTAAGTCAGTTAAATGTATAGGGAACACCCAAAATGGTAACATAGCATATCTTACTTATTTCATGTAAAAATCGGCCAAAAACTGAAAAAAAAAAAATACAAATATAAAATTAACAATTCGTTCTCGTTTAGCTACTTATAATTAAATATTTCGCATGCAAAACATTTGATTGTTTGACCTTTTCTTCCAAACCTCATCGAAACCTATTAAGAAGAAAATTAGTTGTTTTTTCTAGGAAAAAAAAATCGTACGGAATACGTTTGCGACCCGTAGGTTCACGACCGGTACTTAAATAAAAAAAAGCTTAAATTCCGTGTGGATCTTAACTGCTTTCTCTATTTACAATGGCTGGTTAAAGAGAATTTGAAAACTATTATTTCTAGGGATACGCATCCAAACAAAGTGTAGCTAATAAGGCTTTGGTATCAAGCAGCGGCAAATCTTCCAATAAGTTGGGATAATATTATGTAATTCCATTTTAGGAACTTAAAGCGGGAAGGGTTGATTCGGTGCAAAATGGGCCAACAATATGCATTAAATTTCTTTTGTGTTTTTTATAAAAATTTAGGGTCAAGGACACAATATTTGTCTAAAAAAGTTTATTGGGTAAAAATACAAAAAAAAAAAGTCGAAGTAAGTAGTAGTAGAGATTTGGTTGAAGAAGTGCTGTGCAAAAAAAAAATGGTCGAAGAATTGAGTTATCGTGTGCATCGTGTGACTTTTAATACGGAACTTTTCAGGAGAGCTTTTTAAAGTTTTTGCTGCCCATACGAGGTGTGTTTTTTTTTTTATTTTATTTCAATTACATAGTTATACCCTTGCAGAGTATACTATAATTTTGCCATGATATTTGCAACGCAGTGAAGGAGACATATTCGACCCCATAAAGTATACATATATATTCTTGATCAGCATCACCAGCCGAGTCGATCGAGCCATGTACGTCTGTCTGTCCGTCTCCGTCTGTCGGTTTCTACGCAAACTAGTCTCTCAGTTTTTGAGCTATCGGGCTATCAGCATAGTCTTATTTCGTTAGCACGCAGTATATATGTCGGAACCAAATCGGACCACTATATCCTATAGCTGCCATTGGAATAATGGCGAAATTAATGTAAAAAAAAAGAATTTCTACAGGTTTTGTCATAAAGTTGTTTTTTATAGTTCTAGAATTACGGGTTTAGTTTCATTTAGATAGGACAGCTATATCATATAGCTGTAAAAGAGGGGATCGATCGATTAATATGAAAATGTAAAATTCTACATGTGAAATGTAAAATTTACAAAATTTACATAAGATGATATTTTTTCAACATAACCAAGATGGATCGATTTTCAATGATCCAATTGCAGACTGCAAGGGTATACAAACTTCGGTTTACCGAAGTAAGCTTTCTTTCTTGTTTTTTTTTCCTTTTTATTAATTTAATATAATTTATTTTAGTTCTACCGAGGTTGGGTAATGCAACGAAATTGATCAAAGTGAATTTTGTTGTTTTTTGTCATTTCTATCCTTCTTTCCTATAAGAATGCAATAGGGTTACGTAGTAAACTTCCCAAATTGTATTCTGATAGTCTTTCAATTGCATCCCAGGTGATTTCGTTCACAGAAACCTGGTTTAAGCTGGAGATCCTTAACTTCGAAGTTTTTCCAGCTGTGTACATCACGTACAGACTAGATCGGGCGGCGGTGTCCTTATTGCTGTTGACTTCAATCTCACGTCTGAATTATTTACTTTCGAGGAAAGCAGCGATGTTGAATTCCTCTGTGTGAAACTATCATTTATTGGTAGTTTTACTTTAATTTAATGTTTCTACATTTCCCCCTTGACGGAAACTCTTATTCATTGGAACCACCTTATCGCTATTCAGGTGATCTCCAACAGACTTTCGGATAGGGACCATTTAGTAGTTCTAGGTGATTTAAACATTCCTGGGGCTTTTTAGTCCACAAATGAATCCTCAAATACTTTTTTAAATACAGCACGTAACGACTTTATTGATGGCTTTTTTGACATTTCGATGACTCAAGTCAACCATGTACGAGATTCCTTAGATCGCATGCTTGATCTCTGCTGTGTCTCTGATTCGGCAAAGATCAGTTTGGTTATCCATATCCGAAGATCCATATCATCCTACTTTCGATGTGACTATCGATATTTGGACTACTATGGAGAATAAGTCTGATCGGCCAGCTAAGAAAGTCCACTGCTTTCGCAATGCAGATTTTCGACGGATGAATATTTCATATCTGACTTTAATTGGTCCGATCTCTACATGTGCACTGACATGGTTGGTGTCATGGATATTTTTTAGAATGCCATGAACTCCTTTTTTACCGAGTGTGCTCCGTTATACTCCCTGGTTCAGTAAAGAGTTGACTTGCCTCAAAAACATTAAATCCAATCTCGATTTTAAATTTAAACGTAACGGTTCTCAAGCCGTCCATTCTCGATATTTAGCGGCTCGGTCTAAGGTAACCGTGCTTAACGCGCAGGGTTTTAAAAACTTTTTGACTCGTTGTACGGTTTAATTTCCGCAGGACCCAAAACAGTTTTATAATTTTGTCAACACCAAACGTAAGAGTAAACATCCTTCCGCGCTTTCATTTGAAAATACGACAGCCACCAATGATCAGGCAATATGAGTAGTAATGTGCTTAAGGGGGGACAAACATGCAGACCGAAATTAAACAAAATTGTTTTTCATTTGTGGAATATGCTGTTCAAATTTCGAATTCGAATTCGAGCTCGAAGTGCCTTCTAGCCATATCGGAAACTTTAGTCTGCCTTTTGTCTTCTTCTCGTTGTTGCGTTTTTTGCTTTCTTATGGACTTGATTCACAAAAAACTATACAACTTATCAGAGTGAATCAAATTTTATTTTCTTCAGAACTAAATGCTTTTCTATTTCAACCAAAGTCTCTGTTAAATAAAAATATATTTTTATTATTCTTTAGAAGTGGGCAATTAAATATTTTTTCTGAAACATACAATTTTTTTTTCCAAACTGTAAAGTTTATCATTTGTTAACATTTTAAATGGTAAAATATATTTATTAAAAAACGATGGTTTTGTAGCGGATGAGCGTCTGCTCAGTTTTATGCATTTATTCATAATGAATCTTAAGCTTAAAAGTTAAAGGGGGCTAGCGGCTGCGCTGCCTCCAAATATCGGCAGCGGCAGCAGCGCCCATATACATGCCAGTATCTATGCTCATACATAAGAGAGCGCGAGTGGAGTTGGTATATGCATGTGTCTATCTGTGTGCGTTGTCAAGCGGTGAGAATTCGCTGACACTTGCACTTCCCATACTGTCAGCTCTGAGGCGCAATAGGGTGATCGCATTTCGTCTGGCCACTTGGCCATTGCTTATGTTTATTTAACAATTCTGTAGCACAATGAAGACATTGGTACAGTGTGCACTCGCTACACGATACATGCATACTACATCTCCTCCTTTTGAAAAATAACGTAATAAAATGAAGTTATTTTCTAGTGTATTTGAAATTAATTAATAAATTGGTGTTTTTTTTTTTTGAAATTAATTTGCTTCTTATTTTAAATTTACGTATCGCAAATAATTTTGTCTCTGTTTTGTTTTTGGTTAAAACAATTGTGTTCATTGACAAATTTTTAAATTTAATATATATGAATTTACGTTTTATTTTATTTTTAACTTTCTTAGAAGAGTAATTAAAGGAATTAAAAATATTTTGTTTTTTTTTTCGGTTGATCAGACCTTTTTTTTTTCATGAAATCTTTCATTGAATATATATTTTTAGCCTATCCTTATGTACTTTTTGTTTCTTATTCTTACTATCCTTAATAAAAATGTTGTCATTATCTTCTATTTTCTCTACTATATATGGTCCTAAATATACTGGGTCTAACTTGTGCCCTGTTTCGTTCCTTATAAGTACTTTATCTCCTACTTTTAATTCAAAATTGTTTGATTTTTCATCATATGCTAATTTCCTATAAGCCTTGGCTTTTTCTAACATAATTCTAGCTCTTTTATAAGCTATTTCTAATCTATATTTAGATTCCTTAGCAAAGTCATCTACATTGTAAAGTGGTTCTATTCTATCTATCCTATTAAATTGAATTGGTAAGTTTGATGCCTTGCCGAAAACTAACTCATATGGACAATAATCATGTGCCAAAGAGGGTGTCGTATTGAAACAGTATACGAAATATTGGAGCCATACGTCCCAATCAGTTTTGTCTACTGAAATGTAGGATCGAATGAATTCATTAAAGGTTCTATGGCTTCTTTCGACAGTTCCAACTGTTTGGTGGTGGTGTGCAGTAGATGTTATATTGTCAATTTTAAATACTTGCACAAGTCTGTAATTATTGAGTTTTTATATTCTGTTCCCATGTCCGTAATGAACGTCTTCATTGGACCGTACTTCAGAATAAATTCTTCAAAAATAGCTTTAGCTACTGTATTTGCATTTTGTTCTTTATTGGTATTGCCACCAGGTATTTTGTTAAATCGCAGATTAAGGTTACTGCGTATTCATTTCCCTGTTCTGATTTTGGTAATGGACCTATTGTATCCACGATTACTCTATCAAATGGCATTTCTGGTGTTTCAGTTATAGTCAATGGGGTCTTTGTGTGTGTAGTCGTTTTAGACTTTTGGCATTTAGGACATTTTCTTACGTACTCTTTTATGTCTTTAGACATATTTTTCCAGTAATAGTGTCTCTGGACCTTGGCCAAGGTTTTGTAATGCCTGTATGACCTCCTTGTATTGGATCGTCATGGAATGTAGACAATATAGCTTCTTTTCTTTATTATTTCTTATTAGGGTCACCGGGTTGAGTAGCGCTACTCTCAATGAATTCAGTATGTTATTGCCCATTTTTTAAAATTATCAATTGAAACGTGTTCAAAGATATTTTCCCACGGTGCCACTTTGAGTTGGCTGATTTTGTTAATACCGGCCTGCTTTTCAAGCCTTTGGAAGAATTGACCTAAATCAATGGTTCCATTAGTATACAAATCGCTAACATCATATCTTGCTGTAATTTTCTTTCCATGTTTAAATGAACAGAAATTATTGTTTACATGCAAGGTCACTACTTTACGTACTTCGTCATTGTTTATGACTTGGTAAACGTTGGGCCTAGAAGCTTTTTATGACTCTGTCTTGGCAGAAGTTCATAATTTTCAACTGTACAGTTTTATTTTGTCTACTTTGTCGCCTGGTAGTGACTTTCAGGACTTTATGTTGCATATCCTTGAATTCTTTTATGGTAATTCGCGAAAGTGCGTCTGCTACGAAATTATCTTTCCCTTTAGGTATTCTACCGTGAAGTCGTATTCTTCAAGCTCTAGCCGCATGCGAGTTAATTTCGAACTGGGATTTGTCATAGAGAAAAGATATGTCAATGGTCTGTGATCCGTTTTAATTGTAAAATGTTTGCCATAAATGTATGGTCTAAAATGGGTAATTGCCCAATGAATTGCCGCTAACTCTTGTTCTGTTGTGCTCTTATTGCTCTCCCTTTTGTAAATGAACGAGATGCATAAGCTATTGGGAGTTGAATTCCGTCACGGTTCTGAGTTAGAACCGCTCCGCAAGCTTGTTTGCTAGCATCTGTTATAATGCAAAATTCTTTGCGAAAATCAGGATATTGTAGTAATGTGGGTGCATAAGCTTTTTCTTTAGGTATTGGAATGCGTTTTGGCATTCACTTGACCATTCAAAAGGAACATTCTTTTACATAATCTAGTTATGTGCCGTGAATAATCGGCGAAATTTTTATAAATCGACGATAATAATTGCAGAATGCTACAAATCGTCTTGCGCTGTCCGCGTCATGTGGGACAGGATAATTTTGATGACGTCAAATTTCTTATCATCTGGCAATACTCCTTTGTCAGTGCATTTATGACCTAAGAAGATCACTTCATGCATGAAAAATGAACATTTTTCTGGATGCAACTTTAGGTTATATTTCCTACATACATTAAACACATCAGTTAAGTTTTAATCATATGTTTTCGGAACATCCTATTACCATTAGATCATCCATATAAAGGAATGCCTGAGAGGGTTCTAAGCCCGAGAATGCTATTGTCATCATTCGTTGAAATGAATTCGGTGCTATTTTAAGACCAAAGGGTAATCGCGTGAAGCGATAGGAGCCATTGCTCGTGGAAAATGATGTTATATTTCTTGAACTTTCTTCAAGTTCAATTTGGTGGAAACCTGACATTAAGTCAAGGCATGAAAAGTATTTAGCTCTACCCAGTTGATCTAGAATATCATCAATTCTGGGAGCGGGAATTTATCAGAAAGTAGTTTTTGTTGATTTGGCGATAGTCTATTACTAGTCGCCATTTCTTTCTTCCGAATTTGGCAATGATTTTTCGGAACTAACAAGAGTGGGCTGTTATACTCGGATACAGATGGTTCTACGATTTTGTCATTTATCAGTTTCCCTACTTGTTTTTGAATTTCATCAACGTGGCTATGCGGACTTCTGTAGTTTTAATGTAAATGGGTTCATCATCTTTAAGTCTTAATGTTTGCTTATAAAAATTATTTGTCGGTATTGGTTCGGTTTCCAGTCCGAACACATCACTGTACTTGGTGCATAATTCAGTAAGTTGACTTTTGAATTGTTCTGGAAAGTTTTTCTTTAATTTTGAAAGTACCTGTTCGCTTCTATTTTTGGGATTATTGCTGTGAATGTCGTAATCTGTTAAATTTTCAAATTGGATTTTGTCTACTTTGACCAATTGGTCGGAATTAGTTGTGTTTAGAAGGCGAATGTATGCATGTTTGGAAGTTGCTATTGTATTTGCTACATAAATTCCGTTATGTAATTCTTGATTAGGAACAAATATATAATCATTTACTGTATTAATGTCTATTTTCGTATAACTTGGGATCTGGCTGGTAGAAGGACAGTATTGTTGCCAGCACTATATGTTATCGGAATATAAATGGGATAATTTAAATTTTGAGGTCTAATTATAAACCAGTCTTCACTTGGTTTGAAATCTAATTGACAATTGAAATGTGAGAAATGTGAGTTTATTTTCAGTAGAATGATTATAAAAAGTGACAAATATATTAAGACTGTAATTGATGGAATGGACCTTTGCATTTACTGGTTGTCTCCTAAAGGGTTCTGAGAGTTTTCCGAATCATGTTGCGCTACTCTCACATAGTTGTTGTTATTTCCTTGGTTGAAGTTGCCTCGGCCTCTACCTTGATTTTGGCCTTGTCTTCCTCCTCGGTTGTTGTAGTTGTTATTACCGCCTCTATTGTAATTGTTATTACCGCCTCGGTTGTAATTGTTATTACCGCCTCGGTTGTAATTGTTGTAGTCGCCTCGGTTGTAATTGTTGTAGCCGAAATTTCTGCCACGATTATTACCTCGGCCTCCTCTATTATTGTTGCTTGCACCTCGTCGGTAATACAGGACAGTGTTGCTTTGACCTGTTATCTCCGTGCAACTGTTGACAAATTTAGAAACGGCATCATTCATATTTGTGAATGTTCCCGCCTGCATGATAAGTTTTACCTTATCAATTGAACAATTTTGAGTCATTGCTTTTACAGCTGTTGTAGTGCTGTATTTGTTAGCCAGTGATTGGCTTAGGCCTTCACTTATATAGGCACCTTCAAGGGCCTTTGCCAGTTTTTCCACCTCTTGGGTGTATTGATTTGCCGTTTTGTTTTTCTGTTGCAGATTAAGAAGTTTGGCAGATACAACTTCTACCGATTCTCCTTTACTGCATTGGTCAGCTGCGTGATAATTGCAGCAATTGTTTGTTCATTGCTAATTAAGTTTCTTGCGTGGCCTTTTAGCTTTGTTTTATTAGGCTTATGGCGGTTGCCTCATGCGTGCCTTGCAAGGTTTGTAATAGGCTCAAAGAGTCTAGGAAACTTTGTAAATTTTCAGGCTTTCCATCAAACTCCGGCAACAGAGATGTGGCTAGCTTGATAAAATCTACAACTGTTTGTGCCATTTCAATATTTGTTAATTCTGGTTTTGTTTCGATGGGATCGCTTTCTTCTAGTGTTTCAATGTCACTTTCAGATTCAGCGTCGCTTGATTGGATTGATTCGTCCAAATCTTTTAATTGTGCGGGATCAAACTCCGCCAATTGATTTAGACTTCCGGGAATTGTTATTTTAATATGTCGCCTGTTGGTGACAGTAACTAATCTGGTGTTTAGGATTTTATTACCCTTAAACATTTACTTTTGTGTTCTGCTGTGAATCTATTTTCAAAGCTGTTTACTAAGGACACTATATTATTGTATTCCCTTACTATTATTTCTAAATGAAATTGAAGGGTTTCTGTTTTATAGCGGCATCTTTATTGATGCATTTGTAAGATTTGTCAAATTTGTTACGAAATGTATCGATTTGTTTCGCAATTTCGTTCCATTCCATTATTTAGTGAAATGTTCTTATTTCCTTGAAATCATCATTAAAAGATTTCTTCCAAGTATTTTATTTTCGTTTATGACTGATCTTACTTCGATACCTGGAATGGTACTTAATACTATTGCTTTTGGGTATTTGAGCAATGTATTAAAGGAGAGAAATCTAAATTGTATCTATTCATGTATTCATATTCGAAATCTGAAATTGATAAGGGCTCTGCTCCTTTTCTGATGATGGCTAATACCCTATTCTGAAAATCTGGCTCCTTGTCAATAGTGATTCTAATGCAATCTTGCGTGTTCATTTTGCTTGTATGTAAAGTTTATAATATATTTATATTTAGATCCTATCTAGGTTATTTGCCCTACTCATGTATCTTTTCTTTATAATTTTATTATGCTTGACATAGAGTGTAAGCAAAATTGTAAAACTGAGACTATAGTGAGGATCAGTAAAAGTAGCCACAACGATTTTATGTCGTCTGTGTGGTCAACTATTTTGACGTTGTTTACAACGTTGGCAGTGTTGTCCTTTGCCTCACTAGAGTCGCTAAACCATCCCATTATGTGGTGGTTTTATCGTATATATATATTCAATGAAAAGAAATTTCATGGAGAAAACGTAAGGTTTTTTTTAAATTGTTATTTTTCATAAAAATGTTTTTTTTGTGTGGGACTTGGTAAAGAAAGAAAAATATTTTCTTCTTTGAAAATCAAAAATAAAAAGTAGGTATTAAAAATTATAAGAAGATATTTTTGTTTTTTAAAAATTTATCATTCATGTTATCATGTAAAGTTTATCATTTCACAATTATTTTATTGCGGCTGGGTATGTGGATACCCAGCGCTAGAGACGTGGAAATATTAGTAGTTATTTAATGTGGTTGGCTCACATTGGTTTTACAATTTATTACTTTTTTTATCTCCAACCACATTTGTTAGTCAAAGCCTAGCAGATTTTAGTATTTCTCAAGCAGCGGTTTCCCGCATCGGCTTGATTTGAGAGCTTAATAATTAAGGCAAATTGGGGCATTTGCAATTATGCAGCCCGTTTGCGTTTTTCCGCACCAAGGCGAAGCTGTTAGGGCAAATTGGGGCATTTGCAATTATGCAGCCCGTTTGCGTTTTTCCGCACCAAGGCGAAGCTGCTCTATAATATTTTGGAGACGCTCTGTGTAGCGTTGTCGGTCCTCTTCAGTTTTAGCCGTCTTTATCATATCTTTTACCAGGCGCCGTTGCTGCAGGAGTTTCACCCTGCGTCCACTCCTTTATGTTTCTTTGGCGCCGTCTTCTGTTGGCGAGCCCGGTACTCAGCTATTGTGAGTGGGCGTGGTCCATCGGTTGGATTTGCCTGCAAGGCCTCTTGCAACGGTGGCAAATCCCTTTGTTCGGCAGGAACAGCTGTCTCGAAGTTGGGTTCCATAAATTTTTCGGTTTTTTTGTTGTTTTATTGTGATAGTCAAATGAATGACATATTTTTATTATTTTGCCATGTAAAGTTTATTGTTGTTGCTGCTCCTGTTGTTTTTTTTCACTGTACGTCACTGTTTTTATTTCGGCATGCTTCCTTTGCCATTATTCACAGTATAGTTTATAATATTGTTTCGCCATGTAAAGTTTATTGTTGCTGCTGTGGTTTTGTTTTCACTGTACGTCACTGTTTTTATTTATTTTTTTTTTTATTCACAGTAAAATTTATTATTCTCCACAGTGACCTCTGTCACGGTCGCCATGTAAAGTTTATCATTTGTTAACATTTTAAATGGTAAAATATATTTATTAAAAACGATGGTTTTGTAGCGGATGAGCGTCTGCTCAGTTTTATGCATTTATTCATAATGAATCTTAAGCTTAAAAGTTAAGGGCTAGCGGCTGCGCTGCCTCCAAATATCGGCAGCGGCAGCAGCGCCCATATACATGCCAGTATCTATGCTCATACATAAGAGAGCGCGAGTGGAGTTGGTATATGCATGTGTCTATCTGTGTGCGTTGTCAAGCGGTGAGAATTCGCTGACACTTGCACTTCCCATACTGTCAGCTCTGAGGCGCAATAGGGTGATCGCATTTCGTCTGGCCACTTGGCCATTGCTTATGTTTATTTAACAATTCTGTAGCACAATGAAGACATTGGTACAGTGTGCACTCGCTACACGATACATGCATACTACAAAACTGAATTAATTTTTTTTGCCATTCTTTCTTTTGAGTTGAGGTTCATATAGAAGATTCGAGGTGTGCTCAAAAAATATGGTGACTTTGTATTTTTAAGAAAAAATATTTATTTATCTAGTTACACCATATTTTGTTACAAGTTGATCGAATATTCAGGGCCGGTCGTCTAAGGTCACTGAACATTGTGAAAGAAGGCAGCCTTTCACAGGTCGTACGTTTTATTTATTTATTTTATTTGCATTTTGGAAACAATGATATTGATATACGATGGGTCGTTCACAAGAGTCCGCCCACATTAGTAGCTTTAGCGATCAAGCCACTTTCAGCATACTAATGAAGTGAAAAATATCTGTATGGACCTTATATCTGCAGCTCTGAAGCAGTATGGAGGATTTTATCATTCGAAGTGGAAAGTCTGCAGCTCTGAAGCAGTATGGAGGATTTTATCATTCGAAGTGGAAAGTCGCGTTAGTTACACTATTTATAATTTAAGAACGGCTGTACCGATAAGTAATATCTTTATGTTTGAAGTGGGCATTTCTATGACTTTCAAACAAATACATAAAATTCACCTCTAATATAAATATTTTGTTTCAAGTAGATCGAATGTTCAGGGCCGGTCTTCTAAGGTCACTAAACATTGAAAAAGAAAGCAGCCTTTCACAGGTCGTACGTTTTATTTATTTATTTTATTTGCATTTTCGAAACAATGATTTTGATATTCGATGGGTCGTTCACAATAGTCCGCCCACATTAGTAGCTTTAGCGATCAAGCCACTTTCGGCATACACCAAATGAAGTAAAAAATATCTGTATGGACCTTATATCTGCAGCTCTGAGCAGTATGGAGAATTTTATCATTCGAAGTGGACAGCCGGGTTCAGATTTATCATTAAGGTATTTTTAGTTATCATAAAAGCGACTTAGTACGTTACTTATTCTGCTACTCTATGGATGAAATTTCAAGAAAAGATGGCCAGTGATATTTTGATTCAGCGACGATAGAAATTGGCTTCTATTGTAGCCGTGCAAAGCCGGGAAGGGTCTCTAGTTTATTAATATTTATGTTGTCCCCTTCAAAGTAATCCCCCTCAGATACAATACACTTATGCCAACGGTTTTTCCAATCCTCAAAGCACTTCTAATAAGCACTTTTCGGTATAGCCTTGAGCTTTTCCAGCGATGCAGTCTTTATCTCTTTAATTGTTGCAAATCTCCGTCCTTTCATAGGTCTCCTTAGTTTTGGGAACCAGAAAATAGCAGCATGGGGCCAAATCCGGTGAACAAGGTTGCTGAGGCATGGTTGTGGTGTTGTTTTTGGCCAAAAAATCTCTCACAAGCAAGGATAGGTGTGTAGGGGCATTTACGTGATGCAAAAGCCCTGAATTGTTTTCCACAATTCTGGACGTTTTCTTCGTATTGCCTTTTGCAAACGGGGCATATTTTTAAGATAATATTATTTATTGACCGTACGATCATATGGTAACAACTCCTGATGCACCACGCAATGGTAATTAAAAAAGACAGTGAGCAAAACGTTGACATTTGATCGAACTTGGTGTGCTTTTTTCGGTCTTCTGGCCGCTTGCATTGGGACGATTGGGCTTTGGTTTCGATATCATAACCATATACCCATGATTCGTTACCAGTGGGTCGTCGTTGACATCCTTCTACAGTTCTTGAGCGATGCTCATGCCACGATCTTTTCGCTGACACACGTCTCATACCCAAAACGTTAGAAAAAATTTCACAACGCGAGCCAAGCGATAAACCAACATCCTCAGCAACTTCTCTAATAGTGAGAATTTTCTTCACTGCTTGAACGTTTTCATTAGTTGTTGACGTGCTTAGGTGTCCAGAGCAAGGCTCGTCATTGGCATCTTTCCGGCCATCTTGGAAAAGTTTGTACCATTTGTAAACATTTTTTTGACTCAAAACAGTTTCACCGTATGCCACTGTCAATATATCAAGTGTTTCGGAGCACTTTATTTTATTTTTTACACAAAATTTGATGCCAACACTTTGATCCATATTTCTTGATAGCAAGAAATCGTCGAGCACGCAAAACAATTATACCATTCACTAATGCAATTCACTTGAATCTTGGTACAGATGTTCAGAAAGAGTGTACCAACATAACAAAACAAAAAATCGATAAATAAAAAGTCACCTTTCTTTTTGAACACACCTCGTACATCGAACACAGAATGGCTTCCGTTCAACTCCCATTATTTTGTTATTTTTGCTGCGATCGATGTAAAATTTGGACTTAATATCCTTAAGATATTGGGCATTCATAAAAAAAAAATAAAATTAACAACACAAGTGCTCCTATGGCAGCTAAAAAATAAATGCCTATAATTAAATTAAAGGCCCATACATTAAGTCTGAGGGCCGGTTTTACCCTCCCTTTTAAAGTTTTGAGGCCAGATTCCGGCTTAGAATTTTTTATTTTCTCTCGTATAAATGTGAAAGCTAACTTAGCCAAACCCAGACTCCCTGAAAAATATTTTCCGGCCCGGAAACAAAATTACTTAACAATAAATAAATTAATAAATTACTTAACAATAAAAAGAGAAGGACAGCTGTCTTTAATGCTTGCGTTTGTTTGAATGATTCTACATATCTTTTCGGCGATGGCTGAAACAGAGATAGAGGTTGCCACTTCTCCACCAGTGCCGATACCTTTCCCGCTTCTCTGCAGAAAACTCTGGTCTGTTTTTCTTCTTAAGATAATCTTCCACGGCCGTTGAACTCCTGACTGGGCAGTAAACTCAGAGAAAAATTTTCCAGGCTTCGACTTTAAGGTGTTATCCGCGAATTTTGTTTCCTGACATTTTTCCAATTTGTATATTTTTTCACCCGAGTGACAGTTTAGTGCTTTACAGCAATAACCGATAAATAACTGTAAAGTTAACAGTGCTATGTTATTCTTTCACAGTCAGATAAATTTTTGAAGGGCAGGAAATCAAATTGTTTTTATCTGGTGACTAATTTTTCCGGACAGGTAGTTGTCAGGCAGATTGACAGGGAGGGTAGGAACCGGCCCTTAATCCGATATATTTTAAATCGTCGAAAATCGGCTAATTTGGCTCGATCGTTTCTATGACAGCTATAAAATATAGTGGTCCGATTTGGATGAAATTGAAAATGGGCGAATATATGGCTATAAATAAATTAAACATTTATTAAATTTTAACCCGATATCTATAAAAAAACAAAAATCGGTTGATTTGACAGCTTTATAGTCGGCCGATCAGGCCCGTTCTGGGAATAGTAAGAAGACTATCTGCAAAGTTGCATTCAGATAGCTTAAAAACTGAGCAGACAGACGGAAAGACGGTCGTATAAGTATACTTTATGGGGTCGGGCTTAAATGCTTCTTTTCCTGCGTTGCAAATTCTGACTTAAATAATAACCCCGTTCATGAGTATAAAAAAACCGATGACCAATATAAAATATATATATATAAAATCGTACACCATTGGCACTGCACAATAATACATACAAAAATACTTTGTTTTATTTACAGGCGAAACAATCAAACGGGCCGAGGATGAACATATTTTAATCGTACAATCTATAATGGAGAAGTGTATGAAAAAAGAGTCTTTATTAAATGAACTTTATCTTCAGTTAATTAAACAGACTACTGATCACCCAGATGTTAACTCAAGAATAAATTTAAAAAATTGGGCACTTTTATCCGTTGTTTGCAGTATTATCTTGCCATCTATGAAATCTATACGAAAGTACCTAATTGCCCATTTAAAGCGATGTGCTAGTGATAATTTGTCTGAGGAGGGTAAATACGCCAGATTTGCCGAAAACGTGAGTACCAAATAAAGTCCAATACTTTTGATAAAAGTCACTTGAGAGTCACTGTTAGTTTTTAATTTATATTTTCTATTGTTTTTTTTTTATCTTCTTCCTTAATGCATATTAAGGCCCTGTTTTCACTACAGTTACTTTCTAAAATTCTGAATTTAGCCAAAAAGCAACTTGTTCCCTGTGTATAAGGGGGTCGGCACCCAGACACAAATAGTTTTTATACCCGGTACCCATAGGGTACAAGGGTATTATAAATTAGTGCCAACCGAGAATGTATGTAACAGGCAGAAGGAGGCATCTCCAACCCAATAAAGTATATATATTCTTGATCAGCATCACCAGTCGAGCCGATTTAGCCATGTCCGCCTGTCCGTCTGTCCGTCCGTGTGAAACAACAGATCTCAGAGACTAAAAGAGCTAGAGTTACCAAATTTGGTGACAGCATTGAAATCTGTTGCACGCAGATCAAGTTTGTTTTAAAATTTGGCCTCGCCCACTTCCGCCCCCGAAAATCGTAAAAAACTTTATATAACCTATAGTCGTAATTTTTTGATTAAAGTAATTTCATAAAATAAATAAGAAGGCACTAGCGGACGTTTTCTAAAAATTTGAGTTAAATCGGATGATAAACGTGGAAGTTACTAGACAATAAAGTTTGTATATGCTTCTTTTCCTTCTTCTGAGATACAAAGGCAGTTGCAAAAAAAGTGTTGCATGCTTTCGGGCGCAGTATTAATTTGAATTTGTCTTTTTGAACATTGGGCAACTTCATTTGCTCAGCTTTATTTGTCAACATTTTGTATTTTCCATGTCCATGTGCTACTTAATTTCATGCACAATACTTTAGGTACCGGGTATCTCACAGTCGGTCACACTCGACTGTAGCTTTCTCACTTGTTTAGTGCGTAAACAACCAGCTCTTTGTTGAACAAATGAAATTGGTTGCCCGCTGGCGGAAATAGTATTGAACAAATTCATGCTTTTCGCCATGTTGTTAAACTAATTAGCATTTAATACAAATTTCGTTTAGCGGTCTGTGGATTGAACTGGCTATTGCACTTCTGGACGATCCTAGCTAGCGTACATAAGGCAGCTAGGATCGCGGCCACCGCGTCCTTCTTCGTTAAGTGCGTCCTCTCTTCCTAGACGCCCCTTTCTCTGCAGCTTCTCGCCTTTGCAAAACTCTACTTGGGATTGACAATAGACTTCTTTAGCTTGCAAGCTGACAGTTTCAAATAGCTGAGCTCTGTGGACAGAAGGTTATGGTGGCATCGGCGGTGGTGCACAGGGATCACTTCTCCGAGTTCGTCTCTTCGTCATGTTCTAACGGTCGGTGGCGGGGGCGCATACCCAATTTGTGGGAAAAATATTGTCTTTAATTGTTGACTAAAATTACAATCTTGATTTTTTTTTTAAAGCTTCAATCAAGGACAGCAAAAACTAGTTGTTGGGCTTGTGTGAAAATTAGAGCAAAATCGGTTCAGCGGTTTTTGAGAAATCGTGTACACCGGCTTAAAAAACATAGTTTTGAGAAAATCGAGTTTAAAGTTTCCTAATGCTGTATCCCTCCTGTGAGCGGTCGCTCTTTAAAACGTTTCCATTCAAAAACTATTAAATATATAACATTGATAATCGTGATTGTATTTTTCCTAGAAGAAACACCTTTCCGCGTGCGATAGTTGGAAAAAGCAGCGTAGTTGAGAAATACCCTAAATAAGGCTCCATATATTGCAGAGTGGGACCATTTAATTTTTCTGTTGCAAAATTAATAACTTATCAACAAAATAATTAAAATTTAAAGTGATATAAAATGTTTGTTAAAAATATGTTCAAAGGATGTGCTATTCTTTTTGGATGATAACTTATTGCTTATGAAAGTTTAAATTAAAAATAATTGTAATTTTGATTTTTACATCATTATTTATGTTTTTGTGGTTTTGGGTTTGGAGATCAGAGTACTCTACTCCTATGTATTTTGGACCGGTTGACTCGCATCCGAATTATGTTTTTTGCCTGCTGTTGTATGGGTGCTGCATCTAAACTCTGGACTCTGTTAAGTTCGATTAAGGAATAATCAAAGAATAGCATGTAAATATCATGTATAAGTTAACGCAGGCAGTTCTCACGGAGAGATACTGCCGAGTTGCAGGCCATATCCGGTGGCCTGCACGCGCATTGAAGAAATAGCTGACCGCGCGCTCCGAGTGCAATTGCCCGGAGCCAGACCGGAGCACTCGGGGAGCGAGTGATCGCCACGGGCCGGGATAAAAATGCTGACCCGGCACCTTGGCGACAGCGCTGCAGGAAGACAAAGGCCTCGAGCTGCAGCTGGATAGAAGTTTAATTTAGTCTTAATTAGTACTCCAGAGCAATAGCTCTGCTTAACATAAAAATAATACCTATGCCCTAACGGGCGTATGGGAAATAAAGAATTATAAAAATAACTAAACAACGATTCTTATAATTGTCGCCCAACGACTCGAATCACACGATCCGGTGCAAGTAAATTGCAGTGAAGATAAAGTTGAAGTGCAGCCAAGAACTGGCACAAAACAAAATAATAAATTCATTCAAACGGAAATTCGAATAAAAATGTAAATAATAATAAATTCATCCAAACGGAAATTCGAATAAAATTTATAAACAGCAAGACAACAGCAGCAGGAACAACGGCAAAAATGGAAGCAACAAAGGCAACAGGAGAAGGCAACGGCACAACAGCGACAACGGCAGGCAGGATGGCAAAGGAAGGGCAGCGACAACGGCAGCGGCAGCGACAACGGCAAGGACGGCAACGGCGACAACGGCAGCGGCAGCGACAACGGCAGCGGCGGCAGCGACAACTGCAGCAATAGTACCGACGGCTTTTCGACGACAAAATAAATATATGAACATGTGAGTAGGCTTTTGTCCAAAGTGTTCGCCAGTACAAATATTCGAAGAATAAATTCTGTCGAGATTTAAAATTGAATAAATTAAAACCTTCTCGTGTTAAATTATGCAAAAATATAATTCACCAAATATATTTGGAAAATTGCAATTCTTTATAAAGAACAAATTATTTCTGATACTTAATTTTCGTTGCGAAAAATACTGGACGGAAAATGGTCGATAAAATTCTTATTGAATTCTCAATAATAAAACGTTTATTTTGATATTTAATTTTCGCTGTGAAAAAAATAACAAATACTAAAAAGGAAATTTTACAAACTCTTGATTGAAATTTATAGCATCCAAATTTTTTATTATTACCGACTCATGTATAGGAATAACGACAACGTCTCATCGGACGAAGAAGTTCTAGAAGAATATAGAAAACTTTTGAAAACTAGAGTAGAAAGGCAGAAATCAGAACAGAATCAATCTGAAATAGATTGTTACCCTTCGACCAGCAGGGCACCACACATCCGAGACAGTGTTCTTAGCTCTAAAACCCAGAAAATCAGAACGCAAATAAAATGCAAGCAGATCAGATCGCGAACATGGAGGCTGCCATAGCTTCTGCGCTCCAAAGGCAGCAAGAATTATTTGATGAAAAATTAGCAATGATTATGGGGAGTTATGCTCACTTAAGGATAAAACTCCAAAATTCAGACTTTCCTAGAAATAGAAATAGAACCGGGGAAAGAAGGTAGCGAACCCCTGGACATGGTAAAATCTGTCCCGGAATTCGACGGGAAACAGGAAAACTACGTTTCCTGGAGACAGGCTGCTAGTGCAGCATACAAGGTATTTGAGCCTTACGAAGGCAGCAGCCGACATTACCAAGCTGTAGGAATACTTAAAAATAAGGTACGAGGTAGCAGCAGCGGCTGTATTAGCCTCTTTTAACACAGTGTTCAATTTTCATGCCATACTGGCAAGGTTAGATTTTACGTATGCCGATAAAACTCCGGCGCACGTAATTAAACAAGAGTTGAGTTTATCAATACAGGGAGAATTGCCCCTTCTTAAATACTATGACAAGGTCGAACGGAAGCTAACGCTTCTAACAAACAAAACTATCATGACTCACGACGCAGCCGCAGCAGCCGTCCTAAACGAACAACACAGAGATGACGCTCTACATGCGTTTATATCTGGCTTAAAAAAGTCATTGAAAATTGCCGTTTTTCCGGCACAACAAAAAGACTTGCCATCAGCCTTGGCATTAGCTCAAGAGGCTGAGGCAAGTAATGATAGAAGCACTTTCGCGGCCACCTTCGCCCGCCATAGCGAAGAAAAAATTTATAGGCCCAACAACCAACGACAGGCAGGTTGGAAAAGCTACGAACAAAACCAAAGCCAGGGGGCGATAAAAAAGAACCCACACTTTGTGAGGACCCAAAGGGGAGGAAATAATCAGGGTGGTTCTTTAAACAAAGACCACATAGTAACGCAGGTCAAGGCCAGCCAGCGCCAGAGCCGATGGAGGTCGACACCTCCTCCAGGTTCAAGCAGCCCACGGCGTGGCAAAGGGGTCGACACGGTCCCACCAAAAATAAACTTCATGCCGGAAGAAAAACCGACGATGAAGAGTATGACTCCGTTGCGCAAGCAAGCGCCACAGAGATAGAGGACGAGCTAGATGAAGAAGACTCCTGCAATTTTTAGGGTAAAATCCCTGCTTCCTTACATTACACGTACGGTAGCAGGAAGAGAAATAAAACTATTACTCGACACAGGCACCTCTAAAATTACATTACTCCACCCCGGGGCTGAAAGGCATCGTGGCAGCAGATAAACCCTTTACAGTAAAGTCGATCCATGGCTTTACTAAAATAAATAAAAATGTCTAGTTTCAGTGTTCAACGTAAAACACCCTTTTCATTCTTAATGACCTTAAAGACTTTAACGGCATTATCGGACTCGACTTACTTAAACAAGTGAATGCGAAACTCGATTTTACCGGAAATGTTCTACACACTAACAATGGAACTGAAAAATCCAGTTTACTAAAGCGGAAAACGTTAACTTCATAAAATCGATGACGAAGACGTTCCTCCGGCAATTAAAATCACCTTCGATAAAATGATTGTAAAAATCATAAGGCTTTCGCCGACCCGGACGAGGCACTACCTTTTAACATAAACACATTAGCCACGATTAAAACGGATGGGGAGCCGGTATACTCTAGGTCATACCCGCATCCCATGGGTGTAACTGAATTCGTCAATGCAGAAGTTAAACAACTCCTTGCAGACGGCGTAATAAGGCCATCCAAGTCCCCATATAACAACCCTACCTGGGTTGTTGATAAAAAGGAACCGACCAGAAGGTGGTTAAAAAAGAGGTTGGTTATCGATTTTAGGAAATTAAACCAAAAACCGTAGACGATAGATACCCTATCCCTACCATTTCGACAATACTGTCGAATATGGGCGAGTCGAAATTTTTACGACACTTGACCTCAAATCAGGCTTTCATCAAATAGAGCTCGCAGAAAAGGACAGAGAAAAGACAGCTTTTCAGTAAACAACGGCAAGTACGAATTCTGTAGATTGCCATTCGGACTTTAGAATGCCCCAAGCATTTTCCAAAGGGCCATCGACGACGTCCTACGAGAAGGAATTTCAAGGATATGCTACGTGTATGTCGATGATGTTATAATATTTTCCAAGACAAAAGAAGACCATGTTAAGGACGTGGACTGGGTCTTAACAAAGCTTTTAGAGGCAGGCATGAGAGTATCCCAAGAAAAGTCAAAGTTCTTTAAAAGAGCGTTGAATACTTGGGGTTCATAGTGTCTCAAGGGGGGCTACGAACATCACCTGAGAAGGTCAAGGCAATAAGACAATTCCCCCCACCAAAAACGCTTTACGAACTCAGATCCTTCCTGGGATTAGCAAGCTATTATAGGTGCTTCATTAAAAACTTCGCGGAAATCGCAAGGCCCTTAACGAGCATACTAAAGGGAGATAATGGTAAAACTAGCAAATATCAGTCAAGAAAAGTTGACGTCGATATGACCAAGGAACAGAGAGAAACGTTTAAAAGACTGAGAGAAATCTTGGCATCAGAAGACGTTCTGCTTTCCTACCCGGACTTCAAGAGACCATTCGATTTGACAACAGATGCTTCCGGTTCTGGTCTAGGAGCGGTACTATCTCAAGATGGCCGCCCAATCACAATGATATCACGTGCCCTACGAGACAATGAAAAATTACGCAACCAACGAGCGAGAGCTCCTCGCTATAGTTTGGGCACTGAAAAACCTCCGGAATTACTTGTACGGAGTAAAAGGCTTGCAGATCTTTACCGATCATCAGCCACTTACCTTTGCCGTTTCGGACAAAAACCCTAACGCGAAACTAAAGCGCTGGAAGGGGATTATCGACGATCACGGCGCTAAATTAGTTTATAAACCTGGCAAAGAAAACCATGTGGCGGACGCGTTGTCCCGTCAAAACATAAACGTTTTAGAAGACGAAATAGAATCAGATGTAGCTACCATACACAGCGAACAATCGCTAACATACACCATAGACACGACGGACAACCCGGTTAACTGTTTCAGAAACCAAATAATAATTGAAGAAGGAAACAGCTCATCGGTAGATACATTCATCCTGTTTAAAAGCAAGTTGAGACACATAATAAAAATTTCTAATCGGGAAAATTTGCTTAACACTCTACAAGATGTAGTCAATGCTGAGGTGGTAAACGCAATTCATTGTTCCCTACCGATCTTGGCATTTATCCAACACCGACTAGTCGAATTGTTCCCAAGCACTTCTTTCAAATATACGAAGAGCTTCGTACAAGACATAACGGATATAACCGAGCAAAGGGAAATTGTCATAGCAGAACACAACAGGGCTCACCGAGCAGCGCAAGAAAATGTAAAACAAATCTTGAGGGACTACTTTTTCCCTAAAATGCTTCGGTTAGCAACAGAGACAACCTTGAATTGCAGGACCTGTTCAATGGCAAAATACAAGCGCCATCCATCTAAACAAGTGGTAGCAGAAACACCGATACCTTCTTTGTGGGGGGAAATCCTCCACATCGACATTTTTCAACAGACGGAACCCTTTTTCTCACATGCATTGATAAATTCTCTAAATTTGCCACAGTACAGGCCATTGCATCGAGGGCCATAGTGGACGTAAAATCCCCTTTATTACAAATAATAAATTTCTTTCCAAAAATTAAAACAATTTATTGCGATAACGAAAGATCGTTCAACTCTGAAACAATTAAATCAATTCTCCTGAATCATTTTAATATCACCATTGCCAACGCCCCGCCTCTACATAGCACCTCAAACGGTCAAGTAGAAAGGTTTCATAGCACCCTGGCAGAAATAGCCAGATGCTCGAAACTAGAAGTCAACTTAAATGATACGACTGAACTAATTCTTTTGGCAACCAACAAATATAACAATACGATCCACTCGGTCACCAATGAAAAACCCGTACAGATTGTTCACTCAAAATCCGCGGACTTCGAAATGAGAATTAGTAATAAAATTCAACAGGCTCAGAAAAACCCTTGATTATGTTAACAAAGATAGGACCAATAAAGACTATCTAGCTGGCGAAAAGGTCTTCCTAAAAGCAAACAAACGCCTAGGAAACAAGCTTTCGCCACTATGTTCGGAAAAATCATTGAAGCAGACCTGGGGACCACGGTCCAAATTGAGGGAGGGTGGTCCACAAGGACAATCTACGCTAACCATCTTCGCGAGATTAGTGACCCATTTTTCTATTCTTTTATATCTTTTAAGTTAAGAAAACTTATGTTAGTTTTGTACTTACGACTGTCAGGACGGACGCGACAGTAAAACTTAACGACTACACAAACGCAGACTATATCCCGATAGAGGACAATGCAATCGTCATCTGGGAGTCCTACGGATACCTACAGCACTCAACGAACATGACGACATACGAAGACTACGCCGACCAGACAGAAATAATGACGAAGACATTTACAGAGGACCACAGGACACCAGTTATAATGACGGACCTTATAAATATTCGCAAGTTGGTGACTACCTTAAAAATCCACCATAGGGCCGCTAGGAGTATTAACTTGATCGGGACAGCACTTAAAGTTATTGCCGGCACACCCGACTTTAACGATTGGGAGAAAATAAAATTCAATCAAGAACAGCTAATGAGAACAGATTAAGGACAAACAGAATTAAATATCAAATTTCAGAAACGTCTAAATGAACTCGCAAATGCGATGAACCAAGTCCAAAAATTCGAAACAGATAAAGAAACCCACCCTTTGGAAATTATTCTAGCAAAAATAGAATTGTAATCACGGATCTAGAAAACATTTTAATGGGCTTAACCTTAGCAAAATTAAACATCGTAAGTCCAGCGATTCTGGATAGTTCCGATATTGGCGAATTCAGGACAGACAGCCTATTGACGTTAGTTTGATAGAATTAGTAGAAGTATCTAGCATTAGTGTTTTTCAAAATTCTGAAATTCTACATTTTCCCATTAAATTCCCTAGTCCTAAATTTATTTGTAAGAAGATAACAGTCTATCCGGTTCAGCACCAGAAAAGATCCTGGACTTCGAAAATGGTAACCTATTCCAACAAGGTAGCCCTCAACGGAACCTGGTTCGTAAATCAATTGGGAAGCTCAATAAGAAAACCTGCTGTGTCAGCCATGGCCATAGTCAACATCACGGCCCACCAAAACCGGCTAAGCCTCCCATTTCTTCACGAGCTGAGTTTGAGCAATCTCCACCACATCGGGACCCTCAGAGAAGAACTTACACTGGGATCCTCTTCAGCAACTCCTTTGCCCTACTCGCTGCCTTCTTGCTGTGTTCCACCGTTTGGGTCAGCTACAAATACCTGAGGGCCAGAACTCGCACAAGCCCAAGAACTGACAATGATGCGGAACGAGCGGGTCCCCGGGACGTCGACCACTTGAAGGAGGGAGAAGTTAACGCAGGCAGTTCTCACGGAGAGAAACTGCCGAGTTGCAGGCCATATCCGGTGGCCTGCACGCGCATTGAAGAAATAGCTGACCGTGCGCTCCGAGTGCAATTGCCCGGAGCCAGACCGGAGCACTCGGGGAGCGAGTGATCGCCACGGGCCGGGATAAAAATGCTGACCCGGCACCTTGGCGACAGCGCTGCAGGAAGACAAAGGCCTCGAGCTGCAGCTGGATAGAAGTTTAATTCAGTCTTAATTAGTACTCCAGAGCAATAGCTCTGCTTAACATAAAAATAGTACCTATGCCCTAACGGGCGTATGGGAAATAAAGAATTATAAAAATAACTAAACAACGATTCTTATAATTTATACATTTTTTTAAAGATTTTTGTGTTTATTTAAAAATAAAAAAATCCAAAGGTGTAAATTTCAATCCGTTAATTCACACACAATTCACAACGACTGCTCCCACCCTAAAAACTAAAAGGAAATCTGTTGAAAATTGGTGTCACTCTTGAAATGAACACATTCCCACATTTACGAATTGGTCGATCTTAATTACATCTCAACTTAATTTTAGAACTAATAGCTCCTGTACCAGCATAGTCCTCCAATGTTTTTTGCAGAAAAAACGTTTGCTTTTATTCCATGTTTTGAGGTTGCCAGGGTGGCTAAGCCATTGATGGTACCAATGACCCAAATCAAATTAAAACATTTTCTAATGCATTAAATCGTATCACATCAATTGTACTGTTAATAGTATCGACATTTTAAAAACAGTTCGATGCATCGATGTTTTTTTCCAATTTAAAATAACTACGCTATAGTCGTGATTTTCGCTTTAAAAAAAATAGATTAATACAGCTATGCGGACGCGCTCTGAAGTAAGTCCTTCTATCTATCTAAGTCCTTCTTTCTCCATTCCGCTCGCATTAGCACTTAGTCTCGCCGCAGATGGCGCTGAGGCGATTCAAAATTAAAATTAGTTTTTTATTTTTTTCTTAGAACTTTTATTTTAAAATTCGTCCGATCGAGTGTTGGGAAGGTGCTTTAAGACATTTCGGATGGGCTCGTTACTCAAAGACGGATTTGTCTTTTAGCTTGATGCACCTAGCACTAGGTACCCCACAGTCGAGCACACTCGACTACAGCGTTCCTTCTTGTTTTAATAAAGCATCACAATTATTTGTTTTCAAACTTTCAAAATATTCGGTGCTTTAACGATGTACCGATGTTTTAAAACATCGATGTTAAAAACATTTTATTTACGAATACGACCACGGCAAGCTGAATAAAATTTGAAGAACCCTTTTTTGTGAAGCGAAACAGTCCGGAGTTTTTATTTGGCGATCCCCATTATTACCAGCACCACACTACGGCGTCTAGTCCTTCGAGCCGGGTATTTATTCTGCAGTTAGGTCTAATACATATATATTGATTATTTTAATCTAAGTCAATCAGAATCTTTGAAGGAAATCATTTCATTATTAGTTTTAAGTTCACGTTTTGTTTATTTTATTATATTTCCCAAAAAAAAAAGTATTAACGACGCAGTTTCATTGCAGAGAGAAAAGTTGTATTCCACCGAGTTCCAAGATAAAAGAGAAAAAAGTTAAACAGTGACAGTACTCAGGATGTATAGAAGAATACACAATAGATACATTTACACAATGTATGTAATAAATGTATCTATTGTGTATTCTTCTATACATCCTGAGTACTGTCACTGTTTATATATATATATATATATATATATATATATATTGTAGCAGAGTAAAACACGCGCCAGTTCAGGTCGGGATCACTCGCAAGACTGACTCCTGTTCTCTTTATTCTCTCCTTCGTTTACATATTCTTAACAGCTCTCTATAACAGTGTGTATAAATGTAAATAACAGAGTATATGTATATATTAACAGAAGTGCTTAGGGCTGCTATAACTGTATATCGATTAACAAAGATGCTTAGGGCTACTATATGGTGTGTGTATATTTATTAATAGGGTTGCTTAGGGCTACTACAACTCGGCCATCCTGACCGACAAGGATCTCCCGATCCTGGCTTAGTTAAAATTACATCAATGTTCTTTTCTCTTGGTTTTACTTCTAGAATTGTATACATTAATTGACTTATTAATACAGTGATTATTTTTAATATTTGTAATGCCATCATTTTCTTTTATAACCATTTTTCCATTTATCTTTGATTTGTTTACACTCTTATCTGACTCACTCGCTGTGCTATCCTCAACTACTTCATTCGCCTCATTAAACCTATCATTTGTATCATTTTCAATAGCCTTTTCATTTTCTTCACTTTCATTTGTTTCATAATTTCCTTCATTATTTCCTTCATCGATTGCATCATCGTCTTCTTCATCATTTGCTTCATTGTTTTCTTTACTTTTCGACCAACCGAGCCAAGGTTTCATATTAGCTGCGGCCCAAACACCAGAGTATGGAATTCTAGATTGTTGAAAACCGTCAACGTCCTTAACTACGTAACGATCATTTCCTAAACATTTTACTACTTCAAAAGGTCCTTTGTACTTCGGAATTAACTTCTTTGAAACACCTGTGTAACAATCAAAGTTCTTTACAACAACATAATCTCCTTGCTTATATAGTGTTGCTTTCAATCGTTTGCTATTTTTTGTCGTTTCATTATAGTTTTGTATTTTAACTTCTCTTTCTTGGGCAGCTTTTCTAATGCTTTCATTTTGTCCTTCTTGTAAATTTTCCCTAAGACAATCTACTAAACTACCTCTTTGGCCAACTCCAAATAACATTACACTTGGATGTTGATTAATCATTCTATGAACTGTATTATTCATTGCAAATTCAATTTCTCCCAGTATCTTTTCAAAATTCCAGTTCGGCTCCGAATCCGACAATTTAGCGAGCATTGGCCCTATGCTCCGATTTATCCTCTCTACTTGACCATTTGCCTCAGGCGAGCCAGTTGCTATTTGAATATGAACTATATTTCGAGTTCTTAGAAAATTTGAAAATTCTAAAGAGGTAAAACAGGAACCTCGATCAGATACTATACATTTGGGGTGCTATATGATCTGGTATAATTTCCCAGTGCTGTAATCGCTTCCGTGGATTTTGTCGTTTTTGTAGAATATAACCTTACAAACTTTGTGCAGCTATCTACAACTACTAAAATATGTCTAGATTTCTTATCTTTCGTTGTAACTGGGCCTAGGTGATCAATATGTAACTGCTCAAAAGGTTTTGTTGGCTTCTGGATGTTATGTAAATAGCCTTCCTGTTTGCCTTTTGACGTAAATGCAATGCATTCCAGACAATTTTTATATGTTGTCCTATCTTTTCTTTTAATTTTGGGAACCAATAGGTCTTCAAAATAACGTCTAGCACTTTGTCGACACCAACGTGCCCAAGGCAATTATGGTATTTAAAAAGTACGTGCCTTTCCATATCTTTTGGAACATAAAATAATAAGGAGTCATGATATTTCCTATAAATAATTCCATTGCGCATTTCATACAGTTTGTGTTCAGTTTTTCCTAGTAACTCCTTGAGGTTGACAATATTCTCATCTTTGCCTTGGCATATAATCAGATTTTCTTCAAACAAATTTGTATCTACTACCATAATGTTAGTGCATCTACTGAGGGCATCTACGTGCTGCATTTTTACGCCAGCTCTATGTTCCAGTATATACTCATAGTTCTCCAGCTCTAAAGCCCATCTCGCTATTCTAGGGTTTATTTTCTTTTTAGCCAACGTAAGCGTGAGAGAATTGCAATCTGTGACAATTTTAAAACTTCTACCGTGGAGGTATACCCTAAAACGTTTGAGTGAATAAATTATTGCTAGCGTTTCCAGCTCAAAGCTGTGATATCTCGACTCGGTGTCAGTAGTGCGCTTGGAAAAGTAGAACACCGGGTGAAATTGCCCATCTTGCTTCTTTTGCATTAATATTGAGCCAAAACCAATTGAACTTGCGTCGCAGTGCAGCTCCGTTTCATCTGCAGGGTTGTACAAAGCAAGTATAGGAGAATCTATTAACTTTTCCTTCAGAATTTCAAATGTTTTCAGCTCCAATTCTCCAAACCGAAAATATGACGTTTTCTTCGTTATATCGTATAAAGGTTTCGCAACAATTGAAAAGTTTTGATAAACCTGCGAAAGTATGAACAAAGTCCTAGAAAACTTTGTACCTCACTCGTTTTCGTAGGAATCGGAAAATTTTTAACAGCAGATATGCCCTTCCCATCAGCTTTAATGCCGTACCCATTAACCGTGTACCCTAGGTACTTAACTTCCGTTTGAAAAACTCACACTTACTAAGCCTTAGTTCTAAATTATTTCTTACTAGTCTGTCAAACACCTCCTTTAAAATTTCTAGATGGCTCTTTATATCCTTTGTCGCGATCATTATGTCATCTAAGTATACTATAACCTTTGCTTCTCTTATTAAATAACTAAAAACTTTATTAATAAACTCTGGAATGTAGACGGTGCGTTTTTCAGCCCAAAGGGCATCCTTAGGAACTCAAACTGGCCTAGAGGTGTCGTAAACGACGTAAACTTTACCGACTCTTCTTGCATAAAAACATGGTAAAATCCATTCTTTAGATCTAATTTTGTGAACCATTTCTTGTCTGTCATTTGATCTAGTAGGTCATCTATTAAAGGAATAGGATAACTGTCCTTTGCTGTCAACTTATTCAATTTTCTAAAGTCGATGCACATTCTGAGATCGCCCGACGCTTTTTTTACTAATACAATCGGTGACACGAACTCAGACTCGCTTGGTCTAATATACCCTTGAACAATATACTCATCCAATATCTTTTGCAACTCATTTTTTTCAGCATAAGAAAGGCGTCTGGGGCTACAGCTAAACGGCTTAACCTCATTGATCGTTATCTTCATTTCGCACCTTGTTTCCGGCTCCGTTGGTCGAACAGCTTTAGTATAACATTTGTGAAACATATTTTCAAAAATAATTTTATCATTTATGTTTAAGTTTATCCCTACATTTACGTTTTCATCATTAGGTTCATATTCAATCATACAGATTTTGGCTAGAAAATCGTCTATACTATCTTGTTTATCCATATCATTCGAGTCATTTCTATTTTTACTCTCAGTTGTATCGTTTGTTAAATTAAACTCATCTTCCATCCAGATAATGCAAGCGCCACTAGCATTTAAAAATCCCTACCCAATATAACCATTCCATTCATAGAATCATCCTGAACAACTAACATTTCAAGTTTTATTCTTTTATTATAAATTGTAATGAACACATAAATTTTTCCAAAGATAATTAATTTGCTGGAGTTTAAACCAAAATACGTGGCTGGAGGCGCTGGCTTCAAGTTTACGCTAGCCGGAACAAAATATCTTTTAATAAAGCTGACAGGGCTCCTGAGTCTAAGAGGCATTCTATAAAAAATTTGCATTACTACTACCCTCTATTTCCATATTTAAATACCTTACATAATCATCTCTGCGAGTAGCTGGGGCTGTTGTCTTCTTGTTTCGGTCACAGGCTGCTGCGTAGTGACCCATCTCTCCGCAAACATAGCAGGCTCCAGCTTCCCGTTTTTGTTTACGGCAATCTGAGGCGATATGCCCCACACAATTACAATTGTAGCACCGGAAAACTGGCTTCTCATCTTTTCCAGGGCTGCTAGAAGCTCCTCCAGTCTTTGGAGCAACTAAGCTGACGTGTTGCAATGCCGACAGCAGGTCATCCTTCGCTTTAAAGCGCATCATGTTGGCACTTGTACGGATTTGACGATCTGGTATTCCGTGGATAATGTAGTCGATCAACTCACACTCTGACATTTGCATCCCATTTGAAAGTGTTACTTTCTCGTTAAAATATGACGAGAATGATTCGTTTGCTTTCCATCTGCGCGCTTCGAACTTTCTACGCAAGGTAATTGCACTTTCTTTGAAAGAAAAGCCTTTTCCATCAATATCAACAGGGTATCAATCTTCTCGTTCGCGAACTCTGGTTTTGAGTACATCCAGGTTTGTGCATCACCCTTGAGTTTGCTGAATATAAGAGATCTCAGCTTATTTTCAGTCAAACCGTATGTTGTTTTAACACGTTTATGTGTGCGCCACACGCCAACACTTGTTTGGCCGTCGAAGTCTGGCAACATTTCTTTTATGCTTTGGAAAGGAATTTCGTCATCTCTTGGCACCTTCCCCGAATCCGCTCTCTCGGCCGCTCTCAACAAATCGTTCTCTCTCTGCAGCAATTCTCTTTCAAAACGCATCAACTCCAGTTCTCTAGCCATTAACTGCATTTTAGCTTTTTGAAAATCATTTTCAGTTATTAATTTCATTTGCTTGTCGTTTAAAATTCTAAGTTGTTCGTCGTTAATTTTCTCGTTTGATTTTTCCTTCATTTGCTCGCCCTTTATCTTCTCGTTCTTTTGATCGCCTTTTATCTTCTCGTTCTTTTGATCGCCTTTTATCTTCTCGTTCTTTTGATCGCCTTTTATCTTCTCGTTTGGTTTCTCGTTCTTTTGCTCGTTTGGTTTTTCATCTCGTTCGTCATTTGGTTCTTCTTCTTGCTCATCGTTCGAATCGTCGTTCGCTTCGTCGTTCGCCTCGTCGTTCGCCTCGTCGTTCGCCTCGTCGTTCGCTTCTCCGTTCGCCTCGTCGTTCGCCTCGTCGTTCGCTTCTCCGTTCGCCTCGTTGTCCGCTTCTCCTTCTCGCTCATCTTCGTTTGCGGTTTCGTTTGATCCTCTTTCCTCTCGTTCTTGATTTTCGTTTGTTTCTAGAACATTCTGCACGTACGCCACTTCTTTTGGTTGTTGTTGCTGTTCAGCAGAAAGTACCGCTTCTTTTGGCATAATCGGGCACTTTCCACGAAAAGGCACTTCGTTCAAACGAGCAACTAACAAGCTCTTGTTTTAGTGAGTGTCTAGGTTTAAAATTTTACACCACTCGCGTAGTTGGATGCACGAATAGTTGTTTGCGTTAGCTTGGTTCATTTTTAATGTTTTTCCAGAAATATGAATGTTTATATGGCACGGGGGCTTGCGCCCACTTCTGATATTGTAGCAGAGTAAAACACGCGCCAGTTCAGGTCGGGATCACTCGCAAGACTGACTCCTGTTCTCTTTATTCTCTCCTTCGTTTACATATTCTTAACAGCTCTCTTTAACAGTGTGTATAAATGTAAATAACAGAGTATATGTATATATTAACAGAAGTGCTAAGGGCTGCTATAACTGTATATCGATTAACAAAGATGCTTAGGGCTACTATATGGTGTATGTATATTTATTAATAGGGTTGCTTAGGGCTACTACAATATATATATATATATATATATATATATATATATATATATATATATATATATATATATATACTGAATTACATAAAGTTGAAACAGTATATTTTAAAATAAGAGTATATATATATATATATATATACTCTTATTTTAAAATATACTGTTATATATATATATATATACTCTTATTTTAAAATATACTGTTTCAACTTTATGTAATTCAGTATTTCAACAAACACTGATTCTACTTTATGCACATTAAACAATTCGGTACTTCAACAATATATGTGCGGAACCATCATCCTGTTACTTTTTGTCTGTCAGTTTATACATGTCTGATTGTGTGTACATCCGTACCTAATTTCCATTCCCTCTTTTGCATATTCATGTAAAACGCTGTCATACATACACGTATAAATTGTGTTCCATTCCTGCAGTATCGTCATCAACGTTTCATTAACAAGTCATCAAAAAACTTCGTTGCTGTTGATGAATCATCTATGAAATTCCATACAAACATGTCCTAGGCTGTCATCAGTGACAAATTAATCAATTCATCGATGATGATTAACAACGATGATTCATCAAAATTATATCGATGATTCAATAACAATTTTATCAACTTTATAAGAACATTTCATCAACATTTCATCAACGTTTCATCAATAATTCATCCACATTTCATCGATGATTCATCAACATAATTTTTTAAAAGAGAAATCGAGAGAGAGAGAATTGAGAGCAAGAAAGTCGGTAATGTCACGATTGAACGAGAGCGTCGGTTCGGCCGAAGTCGAAGTCGGCGCGTTGATGAAACGTTGATGACAACGGCCTATTGATGACAATTGGTACTGCAGGGAAAGTAAAGTGCCATCTATGGTGAATTGGCAAATTGGCCCTTCTACATTTGTTTTTCGGCTACCTTTGGAAAAATCCAAATTTTCTTTATGTTTGTGTGTACTAATACGACCCCTGCAGTACCTGTCATCAACGTTTCATCAACGTTTCATCAAAAAAACTTCGTTTTTGTTGATGAATCATCGATGACATTTTATACAAACTGTTGATAAAATTTACATGGGCATGTCCTAGGCTGTCATCAGTGCCAAATTCATCAATAATTAATCGATGATTCATCGATGCTTCATCAACATTTCATCGATGATTCATCAAAAATTTCATCAACTTTGCATCAACAATTCATCAACATTTCATCAAACTGTCATCAACATAAATTTTGAAGAGAGAAATTGAGCGAGAGAGTCGGTTTTGACACGATTAAACGAGAGCGTCGGCTCTGCCGCAGTCGAAGTCGGCGAGTAGATGAAACGTTGATGACAACGGCCTATTAATGACAACTGGTACTGCAGGGTATGAACTTGTTTACGGTAAATTACCAAGACAATTTACTGAATTTAACACTTTATCAAAAATAGATCCTATATATAATTTAGATGATTTTGCAAAAGAATCCAAATTTAAATTACAAACAGCATACAAAAGGGCAATATCTATGATTGAAATAGAAAAATAAAAACGTAAAATGGAATATGATAAAAAAGTTAATGACTTAAAGTTAGAAATAGGAAATTTAGTACTGCTTAAGAATGACTCAGATCATAAGCTAGATAATCAATATTTAGGACCCTACAAAGTAATAAAAATAGAAGATAAAAACAATATCGTAATCGATGTAGGAAAAGAGAAACCTCAGAAAGTCAATACGATAGCCTATTCTTTATTATTCAAAAATTAAAAAGAAAAAAAAAATAATAATAATTATAATAATAATTTTCTATTTTATTGAAATACATGTACTTTCTAAGAACAAAATAAAAACATATATTAATATTGATAAATTAAAACTTCATATACATAAATTAAAAATAACTTCATATAATTACGTTATTTTTCAAAAGGAGGGAGATGTAGTATGCACATATCGAGAGCTCACTGTACTCAGCAATATGTCCAGTATATACTTCATATATACCTACAAACATAAATGCTAAAAGGCAAAGACACTTATTCTTTGTTGCATAAACACATTCCATGTTCTAGTGCAGTCCAAGTGCCCGAAATATGATCGGCACAGAATGCCTTGACTACAAACGAGAAGCGTCAGCATTAGTCCCATGCATTGACCGCTTGCTTATGTGCATAATACACTCTATCCCACCAGCGACGTTTTCGCTTCTAATACACAATATATATATAAGTTAAAAGTATAGATAATAATTTTATTAAAAAAAATATAAACTTTCTTTATTGAGTGCAATTTTATAACTGAATTTTCTTATGCTAATGATTAATAATGTAACCTTTGCTTCATTGGTTTGCTGCTGCCGCTTCTGCCGCTGCTGCTGCCTCTGCTGACGTTCTCAGCTACCATCGTTGAACATCGTTGTTGTCGCTGATGTGGTCGGTCCTAATTGGTCTCTGTCGCTGATATTACTGCTGCCGCGGTGCAGTTGACCATTTCTTATTCTAATTGGTTAATGTAATTTGGCAATAATTGTTGTTGCCAAATGCGCTCGGTGATGGGTTCAGTCACCCAGCGTTAAAGCTTTCCCACGATCGTGGAGTAGGAAGTGAAAACTCAGCGCAAGTAGCTGCTGAACTCAATTGGGGACATATTGGGAAACATTCCGGCCAATAACTTTATATGTTGGGAAATCGGTGCTAAAGCCTTACTCACACTCTATTTGTTGTTGTTCAGATTTCTGCGCGTGTGGCGATACTCTTACTTTGGTTGAGCATTTAGCATTCTGGGTGTTTCCTCCTCCCCCCTTAATCGCGACTGTCCTCGGTCGCAACGTAAAAGAGTACAGATCCGGAAGGGGATGGCTCTTCAATTGTTTTCGCTGGAGCTGGTAAGCTTTCCGTTGGTTTGCGCCTTCGCATAAATCGTGTGATCAGTCCTACGATAACTTCAAATAGGGTGATGGCGGATCCATAATTCAGGGAAGAATCTATAATTCCTTCGCTTCTGAGTTTCTCTAGTACTCTTGTGTTGTTTATGTTAAGTTCCTTGACCATCTGTAGTGACAGATGAACAGATGAAGTTGTTTTCGACTTTTCCGCTGCTTATTGAAAAATGGGGGGTTCCGGTTCAAACGGGCTGGTTTTTTTAGACTTGTAGATGTTTTCTCCAATTGTTACTGTAGAGTTCCTGTATTGGATTATAAATGAGCCCTGTAAAATTAGGAGTTTTTCGTCCAACGAGACAAGTCCGCTGAAGTCGTTCAACAGTAGAGTTCCTGGCAATATTTCCTCGAAATCGGGAATGTGTTGATTGTTGACCATTTTGCATACTGGTTCCTTAAGGTTGAGCAGAGCGTTTACGTAGGTATCGTTACTCTAAGTCTAATTCTAAAAGTTCTTCTATGTCAAAAAATAAACTGTTTTCTTCTTTAAAAATGTTTTCTACAATTTACTGTGTTAGATTTTGCTTTATTTATTGCGTACAGAATGTTTGTAATTTCTTCTATAATTAATTGTATTTTGTATTTTAAAATATTGGCTTTTTGGTCCATTATTCCTTCCGAGTTTTGAGTAAATTTTATCATTGCATTTGTGACATTACTGAGTTGATTTATTTTTTCGTTAATTAGCCGGTTTATAACTACTTGTCTGTTATTATTTTCAAGCTGTTCGTTTATCTTATTTTATGACCTCATAATCATGATGATCTGGTGATCCTGCCAGCCACTTCCATGCTGTCCCTATTGCTTCTATTGCTCTTTTTGATCTTTTTTGTGTTTGTAGTCTGCGTAAGTCGGATTTTATTTGTTTTGGTTGAAGCGTTTGAGATGAAATAAGTGATTTAAATGATTCCTCTAAAGTTGCAAATGTCTCTTCGTAGCTGGTCAAGTTGAAAATGTGGATGATTCTAAACGTTCCGTCTTGTTTGGCTGCTAGTCCGGTTTCGAGTGAAATGAGTTGGGAGTTTGAATAGTCAAGGACCGTGGTAATACCCAGGCAGGTTGGAAAAATTAAGCTGAAAAATTATGTTTTAATATTATTTTTGTGGATTATTTTTCCGCTTTGAGTTTTAGTGGTGGTGTTTTTATTTTCTGCTACTTTTTCTTTTTTATACCTTTTGACCCTAATCTTGTATCGATTTTAACGTGTACTATTTCGCCTGGCCTGAAATGTTTTGGTAGGTTCTTGTTTATATTGTGGTATTCTAGGTCATAAAGTTGTTTCTTTTGAATTTTCTGCCTAATTTCCTCTCGTTGATTTTCTATATCTTCTTGTGTATTAGGGATTGTGTTTCTAAAAAAAATGTCTATAGGCTTTTCTCTTCTTACTGAATGTATTGATTTGTTGTATTCCTGGACCGCTTGGAAAAGTAAATCTTTAAATACCATGCTCCCGTTGTCTTTTTTTAAGCACCTTAAAATTTCGGATAGTGTTGAGTGGAACCTTTCTACTTGGCCATTACTTGTTGATGCGTATATGACAGTGGTGTGCACTGAGATTTTAAGTTGATCTTCTAGCATGAATTTTATAGCTGCAGAACTTAAAGAACGTTATTATCCATTTCGGCATACCGAAAGCGATAAGCATTTCTCTTAAGGGTTTTTAATACATTCAGGTGCCCTTGACTGTAAAATTTTTACTTGAGCGTATTTGGAAAATTTGTCGATACCTGTTAATACGCTGTTTTTTTCTGTGATATAAATATCTACATGGACTTTTTCTCCTGGACTATTTCTGCTGGATATTTGGGAATAGGTGTTGGTTGAATTTCGCCTTTTGGCGGATGCCTATCGTATTTAGATTCTTTACAGGTCTATCAGAACTGAACTACTGCTTGAATTTTCTTTTGAGCTTGTGGAAAAAAATAATTCTTAAGTATTTGTATTTTATTTTCTTTCGCATCTCTATGCGCTCTCTTGTGTTCTAGGGTTATTAATTCGTATTGTTGTAATTCGGACGTGACGTCATCTACTTGATTTTGCGTGAACCTTACTTTATATGAACTAAAATATGTGGGATAAATATTTTGTATTTTTCTCATTACCTCTTCGGAAGTAAAAATTCCGTTTATTAATCTAGGGTCTAGTCTGCGTGTTAGGATTGCTATTATTTGTTCTTCAGTGTACTCTCTTCTTTTTACTATGTGTCTATGGTAGGTTGGAAATGGAATTTCGAAAATATCTGATCCCGTTTCGTCGATAAGTAGGAATAATTGATTTTTTAAAACATTAATGGGAGCTTCTACAGAAAATATAAGATTGTGAGACGAGCTTTCGTCGCTATGAATGGTTGCTGTGGAGCTGAGTGAATTTATTTCGGCTGGGGCTCTAGAAAGTGCTTCAGCTACTACATTAGCTACTCCTGGCTTGTATTTAATTTCGTGATTATATTCGCCAATAAGGTCTCTTAATCGGTTTAGTTTCGCGTTATGATTATTGACACTATTTGAAAAACTTAGAGGCTGGTGATTTGTGTATATTACTACTTTCGAATATCCGTAAAGATAATGTCTCAGGCTTTGAAGTGCCCACACAATGGCTAACATTTCTCTTTCGTTTGTTGCATAATTTTCTTCAGTTTTTGAAAGTGTACGTGAGATAAATGTTATTGGTCTATGGCTTTGTTCTAAGACTGCGCCTATTGCATAACTTGACGCGTCGGTTGTAAGCTGAAACTCTTTTCCAAAATCTGGGTATGCTAGGGTGACGTCTCGGGAGATGAGTGTATTTTTTAATTTTTCGAAAGCCTTTATTGCTTCTTTGTCCAAGTTAATAGCTGTTCTGCTTGATTTATTTTTTGATATGCGGCCTTCCTCTCCTCGGAGGAGAATAGTTAGTGGTTTTGCTATTTTTGCATAATCTCTAATAAATCTTCTATAATACCCTGTCATGCCTAAGAAAGATCGTAGGTCTTTTAACGTTTTTGGGACCGGGAATTTTGAAACTGCTCTTATTTTGTCAATATTTGTCTTAACTCCGTTTTGTGAGATTGTACACCCTAAAAAATCTACTTCCTTTTTAAAAAAATTACATTTCTCTATTTGTACCCTCATGTTTGCGTCTTGTAGTGTTGAAAATACTTTTTCGAGGTTCTGACCGTGCTCTATTTCGTTCTTGCTAAAAACGATTATGTCGTCAACGTACACATAGCAAATTTTCCCTATGTATTCCCTCAGGATGTCGTCCAAGGCCCTTTGGAGTATAGATGGCGAGTTTTTGAGACCAAATGGAAGCCTGTTGAATTCATATTTTCCACCGTTTACTGCAAAGGCTGTTGTTCGATATCCGTTTCTTTTAGTGGGATTTGATGAAATCCACTTTTAAGATCTAACACTTCGCCAATTTCTGGGATTGGGAACCGATCTGAGATAGTGACATCGTTGAGTTTCCTGTAGTCTATTACCAATCTATACTTTTTTTCTTCGGACTGACCTGACTTTTTTGGAACTACCCAAACGGGTGCATTATACGGAGAGCGTGAAGGTCTAATAATTCCATCTTCGAGCATTTCGTTTTTCTGCTTTTCTACTTCCTGTCTTAGTGAAGCTGGGTATGGGTAGTGTTTTCCATAAACTGTGGAGTCTGATGAAGTTCTTATTTCTCTTACCACTTTAGTAGTGTATGCTAATTTTGTGTCTGGGTCGGCGAATAAGTTTTTGTGGCTTTGAACAAGGTTTTCTATAATTATTTTTTGTGACTCGGTCATATGACTGACTTGTGGTCCTATTGTGTTAACGGCTTGTGCGGCTAATTGGTGAATTTTAATTTTCCTTTTATTTTTAAGAATTAGTGTATCATTTTTGACGTCTATAATTGCGCCTAATAATTTCATTGTATTGTTTCTAATATGCCGTGGAATATTTTTAGTGTATCTAGTAAAAAAAATTTCATTGGTTTATCTGAGATATTGGGAAGTTTAAGAATCGTGTGTTGTGTAATTTCATTGTTGCCTTCCACAGAGCTTTTCTCATTTTTTTTGGGTGTGGTACCAGTTGTGTTTGAATGTAATTCTGGTTTGAGCCTGTGTCTATAAGGAATTTTAAGATTTTTCCGTTCCCCGTCGTTACTTTAAAGTAAGGTAATGAGGAACGATTTATTCTAAAAAATGGAGCTCGGACATGTCAATGTATTCTTGTTGTTCGGTATCAATTTGCCAAGTAAATTCTTCTTGAAGTTCGCCTATATTATTCTGTTCTGCCATTTCGTAATATTTCTGCTCTGCACTAGTTGTATCTTCTTGTGTTTCCTGTTGTGTAGTAGTTTCTGACTCGGTTTGAATATGAAATTGTCTTGGCATCTTGCTAGTGTTCTGAACATTAGAAGTGCTAAGAGGTCGTTTCCCAAAATAATCATTGTTCGCCGGCTTATTCATATAGTTGATATGACGCGAACGAATTGATTGATCAACCTCCATAGGTACTGCTTTTGGTTGGGGTCGCGGGGGCGGTGTCGGAGAAATATAGGGTGTTAATGGTCTTGCTTGGCTTGAATTAGCTTGGTTGTAAAAATTAGATTGGGTGGCTTGTATGAAGGGGATTTTCCCGGTTGCGGCTACTACCTGCATCTGTTTAGGATTGTAGTATAAATGGGGATGAAAATTTTGTTTGGCTCCTACCATTCGGAACGGTTGGTTGGTATTTGGTGGTAGTGTAGGCGGTTTTCCTGAGTAAATGCTTTTGGGTGTTTGGTTGTTTCTAGTGGTCTGATTCTCGAGCAAACTGCATAGGTGTAGTGCATGCCCTAAGTCGTACGGTTCTTTGATCGCTTACAGTTGAGCTAGATTTCCGTTTAGGCCTCTAACAAAAGTATCTAAAGCTTTCTCCCTGTACATAGTCGTCAAAGATTGTGTGGCCTCCTGTGAAGCATCCAGATTACTAACTTGGTTCAGGATTAAGGATAGCTGTTGGTAGACTGTTTAGTAGAACTCAACTATAGTATTGTTTCCTTGAGCAAGGGCATAAAGCTGGTACTCTAAAGTTTTAAGGTCTCGTTTGTCGGCAAAATGCGATGTTAGGCATTTAATAGGCATAATAGCTGGCCAGTCAAGTGGGGTGTTGTATGATTCTAACACTACGTCTGCCTGTGCTACGCTCTTTTTCCATGAGGAAAATTCACTTTTTTTTCCTGAAAATTCTCTAAGCGATCGTACAATGTCCGGTATTTTGTCTAATTCACTAAGGTTGTGTGCTAGTTCTCTTCTGACTGTTTGGTCTGTATATTGCGAAAAATCATTATTGGGTTTAATTACTTCCTTCACTAAGCCACTTAATTTGGTTTCTAAGACGCCTTTTATTATTTCTTCGATATCTCTCTCAGTCATGAGTCGCGCGTTGCTAGTTGCGGAAGGGCCTACAAGGTTTCCTAGTCGGTCTGCTAAATCTTGGTCTGGCATTTTAGTTATGTTTTGTGTTCACGATATTTGAACAGTTGATTAAAGGGGTGAATTTATATTTAAACATTTTTTTTATAGTTACTCAGAATTCGGGATGGAAATAATTAATTATTTTGTGCTGTAAAAATTATAAAGTTTGATTTAAAACTTAGATTTTGATTTTTAGATTTTTGATTTTTTTCTGTGTTTTCTTAATTTTAAATTTAGATTTTTAATCCTTAAATAATTTTTGTTAAATTTGATAGGTAACAAATTTTGTATAGAAAATTTAGCGATCGATTGAATTTAATTTAAAAATTCTTTGATTTTTTGTTTATTAATTTAATTTTTTGATAGTTATTATTCTTTTGCTTTTCGTGGAATTTGTTTGTCGCTTGACAATTATTGTCTCCTTTTTGTTTGGAATATTTGCTTAATTTTATGCTTACAAAATAATCATATCTCGGTGTGCTCTCGTGCCAGTAATCTTGGTGTTTTTCCTTTTTGTCCCGCGTTGCATCGATTTCTCCAGAATGCGGGTCTACTAGGGCACCTCCTTTACACCTTTCTTTGCACGTTCCCTCCGAACGGGTACTAGAGGAAATCACAGCGATAAAATTTGGCCTGGTATGTCCACCGGGTACAAGTCCTTTTTGTAGGAGTGTCACTTTGTAGCGTTTTCTGGAACGGCACTTCCGGGCTTCGGTGGTCAGGTTTTTTTCGTACGGATAAGGCAGAATAATTTTTCCGAACCGCCAGTTAAAAGTTTAGATAATATTTTTATTAAAAAAATATACAGGCAGGCTCCGGTTTTCACTTTTGTTTTTCGTTTTCGTTTTAGACCAAAATCGTACGTTTTCGTTTTTAGGTGCTCCGGTTTTCACAAAGTTTTTGTCATCGTTTTGTTATCGAAATATTTAATTATTTTTATTGCTCAAACAGTTGACTTGGACGTTTTGAGAAGTAAACGGAATGTTTAAATGACTTTACTTTTTTTAATTGTTTGTCTTAAACCCAAATAAATGCAGAAATTGTTTATTTATCTTTCCAAGAGCGCTGCCACTCTTTAAACAGGAACATTTATACATACCTTTTTTAAATGGTAAAAGTAACATTTAAACAATAAACTTAAACTAGTTTACTTATTAAAATCTTATTTTATCTTCTTTGAACATAATTAATGCCCTCCTTTTTATTTTACAAGCATTTCGACCAGATTGTTTGGTTCCACCAACAGTACGGCAGCACTGGCAACCAAAACGAAAGTTGTTGTTGCCGACGGCAAATATTTTATTTGCGAATTCGAGGTGGGGTCAGAAAATAATTATTTAAAAAGTAATTACGAGCTAGATTGATCTACTGATGGTGTGAAATAAACATCAATACACCAACGAGCCAACTATTTTTTTCTTTTGCAATTAAGAATCGATTTGATGTAGAAAAAGGCATTTACTTTTCATTTCGACAAGACAAACTTGCCCGTTTTTGAAAACGAAAGAATCTTGTGAAAGTGAAAAAGGGAGCACCGACTTTCGTTTTCGAAAACGAAAACGAAAGAATCTTGTGAAAGTGAAAACCGGAGTCTGCCTGATAAACTTTCTTTATTGAGTGCAATTTTACAACTGATTTTTCTTATGCTAATAATTAATAATGTAACCTATGCTTCATTGGTTTGCTGATGCCGCTTCTGCCGCTGCTGCTGCCTCTGCTGACGTTCTCTGCTACCATCGTTGAACATCGCTGTTGTCGCTGATGTGGTCGGTCCTAATTGGTCGCTGTCGCTGATATTGCTGCTGCCGCGGTGCAGTTGACCATTTCTTATTCTAATTGGTTAATGTAATTTGGCAATAATTGTTGTTGCCAAATGCGCTCGGTGATAGGTTCAGTCACCCAGCGTTAAAGCTTTCCCACGATCGTGGAGTAGGAAGTGAAAACTGGGGACATATTGGGAAACATTCCGGCCAATAACTTTATATTTGGAAAATGCCTATTTGTTGTTGTTCAGATTTCTTTACTTTGGTTGAGCATTTAGCATTCTGGGTGGTAACTTATGTGTACTCGTTTTGTAAGTAATAAATAAATCAACTTATATACAAAAGGCAGCGCTGCCCCTGAGGACTGCTCAGCCTTAGGTGTGGTAATAAGTAAAACTTAATATAAAAATCAGAACAATAAAGTCAGGAGTAGCGATAACAACTGTTGCTCTCATTCTTAACTTCCTTACAAAAGACTCTCCTATTTTTAACTGGAGGCGCTGCCCCTCCCGCGGCACATTCGGAGGGCGAATCTTTTCTCGCCCCGAATTTTAATATCATTGGAGTTAGATATGTTGGGGTCAGGGGCTGTGCCGAGGGAGTCCGCTGTTGAGAACCCGCGGCGAGTTGTTTGGATCCGCCCAAATGCGGTGTGCCAAGGTTGGTTTTTGCGCTTAGGTGACTCAAATAATAGCTTAAGGCCATTAAACTAGTTATACGAAAACTAATAAGTAGCTCTCTAAAACCACTTTTGGTTTGCCGCATAAAAGACTTCATTTCCCTTTTAACATCGCAAGAAGTTTCACAGCAGTAGCGCAATCCAATGTTTTTTGTAATAGTGTCAGCCATCCGGCCTGTGCAATCAATGCAGAGGGCTATTATCACAAAGCCAGCAGCCAATAATAGGGTACCCCACAGAGTTTTCTTTCTTGCAGGTTTTAATTGCACAGACAATACTAGAGGACATTTAACTGTACCGATCAAAAGTTAAGAGAAAATTAGAGTAATTACGTTGACTAAGTTCAATCAGCGACAATAATAACAACAACAACAACAGTGGCAAGGCAGAATGCATGGACATTCATAATTCTAAAGGAAACATGCAATTGGAACCGGGAAACGGGCAAATGCAATAATTACCAACGTTTATTTTGGTCATATCGGCAGCCATGGTGATAAAATGGTGATTGGAGAAATATGAAAGCTCAAAACACCTACAAGAAAAAAGAGGACAAAAAGAGAAAGGAACATAATGGCTACCAGTTGGGTGATCCCTTCTACAGAAGGGCCCTTACGCTGTGTCCTATGCTATCGGCGTTGCGGAAAGAGTAAAAGTATCGAGACAAATCAGTGGGAATTCAGTGCATCTGTGGTGCTGTCAGTGTTTATGTGTTTAGTTCTAGGGGGTGTCCTACTTGGCTTAGTGGGTTTAGGTTGGCATGCAAGTCGAATTTATCTTGAGTCTTTTCTGTCGTGAACTGGCATATTTCTCATACACCGATTTCTAGGGAAAGTTTCGGTGCGGCTTTTCAAATTATTGCATTAACATACGGGATGGTGACTGAGTCCTTAAAAGATGTGAGTGGATTTTGATAGTGCGCATTGAAATCGAAATCCGTTTAGGGGGCTTAGATATTAACTTTGGGTAAAATAACAAATAGTTATTTAAAACTAGTTATTATTATTGGCTAGTAGCAAATTAAGGAAGATAAAAATCGTTTTTGAGAAGTTAGAGTACGTCGAACTATAATATTATAATTTTATTATAAGAAATAGTAATTATTGATTACTAATAAAGTTACACTCACCGAATGGGTACTCAAGAAATAATAATGTTTTTAATTTTAAAGTGCTTTTTTAGAACTCAAGGAACAAGAAGGCGACAATGGACACCAAGCTGCGATGAAATTTTATGTACAACTAACCGGAGACCTTGTTATTCCAAATTTTACTTTATGGATGGTCGTTATTATTCAATTGAATTTCACCCAAGCTCTTCAGCAAGTGATGTAATGGAAATTATAAAGAAAAAAATTGGACTACAAGATAATTCAAAGGGATACGCGATTTACGAAGTAATTGGGAACTCGGAAAGAAGTCTTTTACCGGAGGAAAATGTGTGCGATGTTATGGCAAAATGGGAAAAGTATCAGACTACCCCACAACAAGGAACTCTAAATCAGGTTAGATTAAAAGTTATTTAAATGTAGATAAGACTATTTTGAATTAATTATAAACAAGCCTATTTTGGAAACCTTTGTTCCACTTCTTATTATTATGGGCTTGTTGTATTATTTAAATAAATAATTAAATTTGTGTCATTCTTTTTTAATCCGATCATATTTGTATAGCCTTGCAGAGGGTATTATGATTAGTGACGAGACATTGGCGACCCTGTTAAAATATTGAGAAGTATCAACAGCCGAGTCGATCTACGCGGCATCCATACTTAATGGATAAATCCATCTACTCCAAGTAATGACAACCTTTAAGGATTTCTTATTTATGATATTGTATTACAAGGTCCTTAATTTGTTCAGCAACATCGATTCCATCAATGTCACATTGATATTTTTTTCATATCTAATAACGTATATAAACTTCGGTTTGCCGAAGTTAGCTTCTGACGATCTGACGGGGCTGAGATAATTCAGTGTGGGCCAGGACTCGTCCCAAGAATTTATTTGGGTCAGGTGTGGTTGCTGAAAGAGATTCCGACCCCGCCCCAGATGAGAACACTAGAGAATTATGCCGTAAATGAGTATCGTAGGTTTATTGACGTAATAGGTACAGGGTCGGAAAAGAATTAACCCGGAGCACGGGCCGGCTAGATCCGAAGATCCTGTCCCCAAACGACTCTTGTCACTGACTCCTGGATGTGGGCTACTACCCAATCGCTGTCGGTAGCTGAGTGACTTCCCACTGGCTGTTGTCCGCTTTATATAGGTATCCGGCGAGGTCTAGTGTAACCGCCGCGCGTGCGGATTTAGCCTCTTTGGTGTGACCAAAGACAGGTAAGGACGTAAGGATACACGTACAAAGCTGCGAGACCTGCTTGAAATGTAACCCAAGCCAGCTTCAAGCAGCAAGAAAAATGGTCACGCAGATCCCGGAGAAACCATACACTACTTCCCAGGTCAAAGCATGGCAACACAATGCTGCTAACAGACCGATTCTCGAAGTGGACTGATATGATCCCGGTGCAAAGCCCGACCACGGAAACACTGAAGAAAGCTATTCGGGAACGGATACTTTCCAGAAACGGAGTACCGAAGATCATAATCACGGACAACGGAGTGCAGATCACGAGTACAGCATTCAAGCACTTCTTGGAGGAGCTGGGGGTACGACTCCCGTTCTCGGCACCATACATAATGCAGGAGAATCCTGCGGAGAGAGCTAACCGAACCGTGAAATCGATGAACGGTCAATTTGCAGGCGCAAACCAAAGAACGTGGTCAAGAAATGGCCGGAGATACAGCTCGCCGTAACCACGAGCGTACCGGAGTCCACCGGTTACTCGCCGGTTTTAATCACGCAGCGGAGGGAGCCACGACACCCAAAAGCGCTGTACGATGAACACAGTCACCACCCGAAAACGCACAAGAACTAAAGGAATTATTCGAGCATGGACAGGGCAGCACAAAACCAGGCCCGACAATCTTCGTAAAAGGCCGTGGAAACCGCGCGTGTGCTACACAGTTTGGGCAAAGGAGCATCATCTGTCTAACGTGGTGGATGAGTTCACGGCGAAGCTTGCGCCAAAATACGGCCGGCACTATCACATCTGGCACAAAAACAAACCTTGATTGTATTCCGGCCCGTAAACATGCCACTTATAATTGACCATGGAAAAACATTGATCTTCTAGATTTAAACCAAACTTTTCAGGATTGACCTTGTGATTTGTTGATGATCAAGGCAAATGCAAGACGGATTGGATTTCTTAAATTCAAACGGCATATCGGTTAAATTACATTGTTTATCAATTTTCTAACCACCATACGCGTACCGTTGCACAGTTTTGGTTGGTTTATGTTTCGAAACATGACAACTATGGAGCCATTAACTGTGCGGTGGTAAGCCAGTCACATCCAAGGAGTTTAAAAATTAGTTTCTTATCTTTTTTTATTATTGCTTACTTCTTAGTGCTACAAGTATTAAAATTAATTTTTAAAGATTGGTACCTAATACTAATTTACAATTTAAATTTATATAAAAAGAAAAAAAAATTTTTATAAAAAAAATCCATTAATAATAAAAAAAAAAATGTGTAATTAACAATTCATTGTGCAGTACAGTGTTTGTTTGTACTAAATATTTTAAACATTTTTAAAGTGTTCCATTAAACTAGTTTTAAATTTGTGTGTGCTTGTTATTAATTTTATATAATGGGGTAAATTATTCCAGAGTAGTATAGCGTTGTAGTAGAAATGCTTTTTAGAACTCTTAAGTTTGCATCTAATATTCTTTTAGTTGTTTGTTTGTTTAGTTTAATAAATCAAATAGGTATGATGGCTGCTTGGTTAATAAAACTTTGTGAAAAAGCTTTAATATTTTAAATTGAATCAAGCTTTTATATTGCATATTAAGTAGCTTGTTTGTATAAACGGTAACATGGTCAAATCGTACTATATTATAAACGAACCTAGATATATTATTAAACGATACTTTTATCTTTTGTTGACTGGCCATATCAGTATTTCCATATATCTCTATACCATATGTCAGTGTTGTTATTAAGAATGATTTTGCTAGCAAATATCTTGTTCTTGCAGGCAGAAAATATTTCGTTACTTTAAGTTGCCTCATCAGTCCGCATATTTTACCAGATATTTTATTTACTTGGTCATTTTAAAACCACTGTGCCAGCTCCAAACAAGTGAGAAAGCTACAGTCGAGTGCGACCGACTGTGAGATACCCGGTACCCAAAGAATTGTCCGTAAAATTAAATAGCACACGGACATGGGAAAAACAAAATGTTGACAAATAAAGACAAATTTTGCCAAAAACAAAGCAAAGTTTAAAAGAGAAAAATTCTGTACGCAGCTGCATTACGAATTAATACTGCGCCCAAAAGCACGCAACACTTTTTTTTCGCTACTGCCGTTGTGGCTCAAGATGGTAAGAAACTTAATTGTTTAATAACTTCCATGTTTATCATCCGATTTTACTCAAATTTTCAGAAAACATCCGCAAATGCCTACTTATTTATTGTATCTTTTTACTTTGAGCCAAAATTTACGAATCTAGCTTATTTAAGTTTTTTTCGTTTTTTGGGGGCGGAAGTGGGCGTGGCCAAATTTTAAAACAAACTTGATCTGCGTGCAACAGATTCCAATGTTGTCACCAAATTTGGTAACTCTAGCTCTTATAGTCTCTGAGATCTGTTGTTTCACACGGACGGACAGACGGACAGACGGACAGACGGACACACGGACAGACGGACATGGCTAGATCGACTCGGCTAGTGACGCTGATCAAGAATATATATACTTTATAGGGTCGGAGATTTATCCTTCTGCCTGTTACATACATTCTCGGTTGGCACTAACTTATAATACCCTTGTACCCTATGGGTACCGGGTATAAAAACTAACCAATTCCCTCCTACGTAGTAAGCTTCCTAAATTTTATTCTGATAGTGTTTCCTTTGCATCCCAGGTGATAGTGTTCACAGAAATCTGGTTAAAGCCGGAGATCCTAAGCTCCGAAGTTTTTCCAGCTGTGTACACAACGTACAGGCTTGATCGGCAGTCCATGCGAGGGGGCGGGGTCCTCATTGCGGTTGACTCAAACCTCACGTCTGAAGTATTAGCTTTCGAGGAATGCAACGATGTTGAATTCCTTTGTGTGAAGCTATCATTTAATGGTAGTTTTAATTTTATTACATGTTCCTACATTCCTCCCTTGTCGGAACTTCCTATTTATTGGAACCACCTTTCCGCTATCCAGTCGGTCTCCAATAGACTTTCGGATAGGGACCAATTAATTGTTCTATGTGATTTTAACATTCCTGGAGTTATTTGGTCCACAACTGAATCCTCTAACACACTTTTAGCTACTGCACGATTTTATTGATGGCTTGTTTGACATTTCGTTGTCTCAAGTCAACCATGTAAGAAATTCCTTAGACCGCTTGCTAGACCTCTGCTTTGTCTCTGATCCGGCAAGAGTCAGTTTGGTTAGGGTCCCGCCCTTGACGCAACCCGAAGATCCATACAATCCTACTTTCGATGTGACTATCGATATTGGGACTGTTATGGAGAATAAGTCTGATCGGCCAGATAAGAAAGTCCATTGCTTTCGTAAGGCGGATTTTCAACGGCTGAATAATTTCATATCTGAATTTGATTGGTCCGATCTCTACATGTGCACTTACATGGTGGGTGCCATGGATATTTTTTACAATGCCATGAATTCCTTTTTTACCGAATGTGTTCCGTTATACTATCCGTCAATCTCCAATAAGCCTCCCTGGTTTAGTAAAGAGTTGACTCGCCTCAAAAATGTCAAGTCCAATCTCTATTCTAAATTTAAACGTAACGGTTCTCAAGCTGTTCATTCTCGCTATTTAGCGGCTCGGTCAAAGTTTACCGTGCTTAACGCGCAGTGTTATAAAACTATTTGACTCGTTGTAGGGTTCAGTTTGCGCAGGACCCAAAACAGTTTTATAATTTTGTCAACACTAAATGTAAGCCTATTACGAATCCTTCCTCGCTTTCATTTGAAAATACGACAGCAAACAATGATCAGGCAATCGCCGATCCTTTTGCTCAGTTCTTTCAAACTACTTATTCTCCGTCATCCGATTCAAACCAAACCTATTCTTATAGCATGCCCAAATCAAACCTAATCTTCAGTCCTAGCTTAAACGAAAGCTCCCTTCTTGTGGATCTTCAACGTGTCAAGCCGGTTTATTCGCCGGGCCTCGACGGAATACCAGGCTGTGTGCTTAGGTATTGTGCCGAGTCCCTGTGCAGTCCCCTTTTAAAATTGTTTACCTTATCCTTAGAGACTTCCCAATTTCCCCTTATTTGGAGGGAATCATTCGTGATTCCTCTTCACCAAAAAGGTAGCAAAGTGGATGCTAACAACTATAGAGGAATCTCTAAGTTGTCAGCCATCCCAAAACTTTTCGAAAACGTAATTACTCCCCATTTGCAGCACCTGTGTAGATCAGTAATTTCTTCATGCCAACATGGATTTATTAAACGAAGATCTACGACTACTAATCTTTTGGAGCTCACTTCTTTCATTATAAGGCGCTTTCCACAAAATTTGCAGACAGATGTGATCTATACTGATTTCAGTAAAGCATTTGACTTCGTTTATCATTCCCTTCTTGTTAGGAAACTCGACTTAATGGGTTTTCCTGTCGTTCTTCTTAGGTTATCTGAATGGCAGGACGCAAAAGGTCCTTAAAACCACTTGTCAAATGTTCTCCGGGTGACCTCTGGTGTCCCGCAAGGGAGCCACCTGGGTCCTTTACTTTTTACATTATTTATTAACGACCTGCCCAATGTCTTGACTAACTCCAGAGTACTCATGTACGCTGACGACGTTAAACTTTGTGTGCAATACAAGGACAGCGCTCGCCAGTCGGATTTACAAACAGATCTTAATAACTTTCAAACATGGTGCAATGCAAACTTATTAAACCTAAATGGATCCAAATGCAAGCTGATGACATTCTCACGTGTCTCTCCCATGCCAGCGACTTATACGCTGAACTGCTGCTCTTTGTAAAGGATCACGCTAGTTGACGATTTGGGTATCCGCCTAGATCCCAAACTGGAGTTTATTGATCATATTTCGTGCACTGTGAATAAAGCCAGGGGTGTGCCTGGATTTATTAAACGGTGGTCGAAGGAATTCGATGACCCCTACGTCACGAAGAATTTATACACTTCGTTAGTTCGTCCTATTTTAGAATATGGATCTTGCGTTTGGAGTCCCCAGTGGGACGTTGACAGCAAACGCATTGAGTCAGTTCAAAAGAACTTTTTTCTTTTCGCTCTTCGTGGCTTAAACTTGGATGCAAACCTTAGGTTGCCCTCTTATTCTAGTTGACTTCTCCTGATTAACCTACCTTCCTTAGCAAACCGTAGAACGATGTTAGGCATTGTCTTTATGTATAATCTGATCCGTGGTGACGTGGAACGCAGCGATCTATTGGGTCAGTTGAATTTCCACGTACCATACAAAACTACAAGATCCTACTTGCCTTTAGTTTTGCACCACTGCAGAACATCGTATGAAATGCATGAACCCTTTAGAGTATTATGTGGAAATTATAATGATTTGTACAATATTACCTCATCTGTAGATAGCCTTCCTAAAATAAAAACATTAATCTTAACCCACTTAGTACACATGCAAGATAGCAATCGAGCTGCCTGATAGTAGTTTATATTTCCTCGGATTATTTTACCTATACTTTTCTTTCGCGCCTATTAGCACCTAACCCTAACTAGCCCGTGCTTGGTTTTAAAGGTCCACTTGAGTGTACTGACCGTAGTGCATCATCAACGTCCAAGATTGATTTTATGTTAAAGTCCTATTAATAGTTATTCCCAGATTATCCTCCTTTTCAAAATAGTCAATTGTCTGATTGTCTATAATAAGTTTATAGAAGTGTTTCGTTTGTAACTTTCTTTTGTATATTATAAGACACTTCGATTTAGAGTGGTATATAGCTAAGTCATTGACTTTCGCCCATTCTGAGACACGCGATAGGTCAGCATTACATAAATCAACACAATCATGAATTTTACTCAAAGGACGACTAACATACAATTGTACGCCATCAGCATACATTTGTACATTACTCTTTGGAAGGTCGTTTGCATAAAGGGAGAATAAAAGCGGCCCTAACACAGATCCCTGCGGGACCCCCCGGCTAATATATACCAAGTCCGATTCATTCCCATTTGCTACAACAGCCTGCTTTGTGCCAGTCAAGTAGGATCTGATTAACTCGACAGCCGTATTTGAAAAATTACTCAGGATTTTTACCTTACCTAAAAGTATTTCGTGGTTAACCGTGTCAAATGCTTTACTGTAGTCATGTAGTGTTAAAAAAGTTACCTCACTGTTATCTACTTTGTTTCGTATATCCTCTACTATTTATACCCGGTACCCATAGGGTACAAGGGTATTATAAGTTAGTGCCAACCGAGAATGTATGTAACAGGCAGAAGGAGAAATCTCCGACCCTATAAAGTATATATATTCTTGATCAGCGTCACTAGCCGAGACGATCTAGCCATGTCCGTCTGTCCGTCTGTCCGTCTGTCTGTCCGTGTGAGACAACAGATCTCAGAGACTCTAAGAGCTAGAGTTACAAAATTAGGTGACAGCATTGGAATGTGTTGCACGCAGATCAAGTTTGTTTTAAAATTTGACCACGCCCACTTCCGCCCCCTAAAATAATAAATAACGGTATATAAGCCATATGCGTGATTTTCGGCGTAAAGTAAATAAATAGTCTTAATAAGTAGGCAGTCGTGGACGTGTTCTGAAAATTTGAGTAAAATCGGATGATAATCATAGAAGTTATTAAACAATAAAGTTTCTGAGAGAGAGAGATAGAGCGCGCGCACGTGCGTGTTGCTCAACATGTTCCTAGCAACATTTGTCTTTGTTGGGTGTTGCTCAGCATGTTCCTAGCAACTTTTGTCGCTTTTGAGAGTTGCCCAACATGTTCCTAGAAACATTTGTCTCTTTTGAGTTCTGCTCAACATGTTTCTAGCAATATTTGTCTCTATTTGTCAACATTTCCTTTTTTCCATGTTCATGTGCTGTTTAATTTCACCCACAATGCTTTGGGTACCGGGTATCTTACAGTCGGTCACACTCGACGTTAGCTTTCCCACTTGTTTTAGTTTTGCTGTCGTACAACTTCTGTTCTTACGGAAACCAGATTGCCTTGTGTCTAATATACCGTTTAAGTCAAGAAAGGTGTTTATTTGTTTGGCCATAAATCTCTCAAAACCTTTTGAGAGGAACGGCAGTATGGATATTGGCCTGTACTCATTTCCATTCTTTGGTATTGGGAAAATTTTTGCCACTTTCCAGTCATCCGGAAATGTTGAAGTCGTTAGTGCTGTATTTATTATATGTGTGATATGATTTGATATTTTCGGAAGAATTATTGTCAAAAATGTTGGGTTTAGTTTGTTTATGCCAATTGCATTGGATTTAATATCACAGATTGATTCTAGGACATCATATTGGCTTATTCAAATAAATTTTCACAGTTTACTGGCGATGAGTTCAGGTATGGGTTGTCTAAGACTTCTGATACATTAAGTTGCGTAAATTTCTTGTTAAGATAATTAACATCTATATCGGCAGTTATCTTTGGTTTGTGTTTTCCTATTCCGATTTCCTTAATATGCTTCCATGTCTGACTAGAGGATATTGCACTATTTAACTTATGTGAAAAGTAGGTACGTTTTGCATTGCAGATGAGATTGTTTACTATACGTCTGTGCCTTGAAAATTCATTGCATAATTGTTCCGTTCTATAACGCTTCCATTTTAAGCCCTATTTCTTTCTAGTATTCCATTTTATATAGCCGTATTAAACCAGGGTTTGTCGTTTAATCGGATTATCTTACTTCTAGTAGGAACAAACGTATTATATAGGTACTCAATATTCGACTGAAGCTGACGTACCTGTTCGTCTACGGATAACGTTGAATATATTATATTCCAGTCACAGTTATTTAACTCAATGTCTAATCCCGTGTAATCAATATGTCTAAAGTCCCTATATAATAATGAAATGTTAATGTAATAATCTCGTAATTTTTGTCAGATAAGACGTCATAGGTCTATATACGCAGCCAACTAGAGTCTTACCACTATTTGTATTTAAAAGTTCAAGGAAAAAATATTCGATCGGACTATCAAAGGGTTACTTACGCAGTACACGACATTTAATATGTTTATTTACACATATTGCTACTCCGCCAGCACGGCCTAGTCGATCTGAACGGAAAACATTAAAACCGTCACAAGATATTAGCAAATCATTAAAATCAGATTTAAGCCATGTTTCCTTGAATGTTTGCTTGAATTTACCATAAGATATCTAAATTCATCTATTTTATTTACTAAACTTTTAGCGTTTATATGGCAAACTTGCAGGTCGGCTTTTTGACTGCTAAGTATTCTAAGCAGATAAGCAGTTTTCAGATAGTTCTGAAAATACACACACAAACAAAGAATAGAATAATATTTAGGTATGGAACACTTACTAAAACTAACTTATTAAATTTTAAACATTCAATTAAATTTATGGATTTATTTTTTATTCTACTTGCGAAAGCTCCGATCATCAGCATAGGTCATCTCAGTTGGAAAGAGGTCTTGCTGGAGTAAGGAAAGCTTTTGCATGCTCTCGACCCAAATTACATCTCTCCCGCTCACTCGTACATGCACCAGTCCACGACGAGAGAATACTACCGAAAGAAGCTTCTGTCTCTTCATCCGCATTGCCTCTTTGAATATTTCGTAGTTCTCCTTTGGCAGTTGTTCGTTGAGGTAGATCGGCGTAGGCGAGCCCATGCCCAGCATATTTACGCACAGTTGTTGTTTGTGGACTCGCCTGTACTCGCCAGCCGCCCGCTGCAGTGAGATTTTTTTCCGCAAGTGCTCAAATTTTATTATTATGGTCGGGTCAACCACAGTGTTTGTAGGATTTCGCATTTTTACTCTGAATATGTCTTTCAGTTTCGGTGCCGGTGTAATACCTAGTGCAAAGGAAAGTGAATTAAAAATTGTTTTTAACGTCTCCCCTTCAGTAAACGGGACCCCGTGCAGCCGGAGATCACAAGCCACATTTGAATTTTTTTGGTACGCCAACTTCGCGTTCAAGCTGTTCCACGCATTTAAGTAGCTGCCGCATATCTTCCGTTATTCCCTTTAGCTTATCATTGAACACGGTGACGATTCGCTCTTCAGCCTCACTGATCTTGGCTGTTATCAGCTGAGCGTGTTCTTCAAACCGCTGATTTATCAGTAAGAGAAGTTGAGGCTCTGGTACTTCCGATGACCTTCCGGTCTTGATTTCACCAGAGGTGTTTTCACGTTGTCGTTTGGAAACAGGAGCCATATCGAGGATTAAAAAAAAAAAAAACGTATTCGTTGTTAAACAGTGTTGTTCAAACATGAACACGTATATATATAAGTATATACATACATACATACATATGTACATAGATCTGTCACAAATCGATGCAGCTGTGATCTGCCTGAGCGCATGAGCGCGTATCCCTAAACAGCGGCCACTTGTGCCTAACACAGATCTGTACACTAGACAAGTAAATACACTTGAGACCTAATATGGACAGAATGTCTTTAAATATAACGGTCGAATGGGCCTAACACAAAACAATTGACAATATATACATGTATTTTGAATCCAACCATGGGATCCACGAATTCTGTGTTCACCCCAATCGCACTGAAGAATGTATCCCTTGCTAATGGATAAACAGACCACTCCGTGGGTCAAGCTATAAGTCGAGAATAAGATTTGATGTTATCTACCTAAGCTAGGATCTAAAGTCAGTTTGAATTATCAACTCAAGAAATGTAGACGTTTGCTTTATTTGCAGCCTCTCTTACATTTTTGGTCCTTCGAGGCACTCTGTAACTTTCCCCCATGTGGTAAGAGGTTCAGAGTTTTTAAACCAGCTCCTTAGAGTCTGTATGTTGTGCTAGACACCCGCAGCTAAGGTAGCGAAAATAAATATCTGTTGTTTCCCCCCACCCGTGGTAAGGAACAGAGAATATAATATAAAAAAGCAAAAAGATACAACAGAATCTTTTATGTTTTAATTAAAAAACACCTTAGTCTTGAAATAGAGCTAAAGGTTGTAAGATTACCAAGTTAAATATAATGTTCACTTACATTGCCTAATAAAGTGCCAAAAAGTTAGAATTTGAACTCTAAAGTGCCGAAAAAAATATTTAGTGCAAAAAAAATATAGTGAAATAAATAGTGAAATAAAACAAATGTTCACTAAAAGTGGCTAAAAAAGGGCAAGGAATTGTTCGTGCAAATGAAAAAGCAATTAGCATTCATATCCAACAAATTGGATTAAAAAAAAAACACAAAAATACCGAAGCCGAAGAAAATAAATAACCATCCTGGACTATAAAAAAGTGACAAAAAATAAATCATCTTTTAAAAGTCATCGTCGTCAACAGACGAGCCTACATCAACAGAAGCAGACCTCATCCCAAGAAGCCAGCAACAATAACAACACCTCCAACATCTTTAAAAACAAGGACGCAGATAAGCTGAATCTATTTATAAAAATCTAAAATTTGTTTTTGTTTGAAAGAAAATATTAATATTAATTTTATATTAAATTGCTATTTTTTTATAATTTAAAGTATTGGCATAGATATTTAATATAATATTACAAAAAAATATATATAACAAGATGATGTCGGAAAAAACAATAGAGTTTTTAAAAAAGCAGTCCGATATTATTTTGGAAATTAGACAGTAGGAGGTAAAAGTTTAGTTAGAAGAACAAGATGTTGCTAGGTTGGAAGAGCTACAAAAGCACTTCATAGCTACTTGCTAAAGATCGGTATAGTCGATTATGAATATGTTAATTCTAAGCAGTATGATTTAATAATGATGGTATTGGCTAAAATTAAAATAAAATATGAAAGGGTTATGGAAAGGCCGGTATAACAAATTGCCCCCATTTCAAAACCTGAAAAAATTAATATTCAAGAGACACAGGAAAAACCATGTAGTAGCAATTCTATTGCTGTAAAAGTAGAACAGGCATTCTTAGATAATGTTGGAAAACTTAGAGATTATCTAGAAGAGACGTCTAGGCTTATAGATAGCAGTCCAGATTTCCTTAGTATAAGGAAAAATAAGATCAATTTTTTATGGAACAAGGTATGTAACCTAATAGAACAGGTTAAATCGCATTTTGAAGGCTCGGTTTTTGAAGAAATTGTTAGCGAAATAGAATTCGATAAACAAAATATAGAAACTGCCATAAAAATTCGGCTCAGCTCGAATAAAAATCTTGCTGAAGTATCGACGGTAGTAAAGCGGAGGAGTTACCAACCCTACCGAAAATTCAGATTCCCACGTTCTTTGGTGATCCCAAGGAGTGGGATCTGTTTAATGAGCTCTTTACGGAGCTCATTCATACAAGAGAGGAACTCAGTCCATCTCTGAAATTTAATTACCTAAGGTCAGCATTAAAAGGAGAAGCCAGGAATGTGGTTACTTATTTGTTGCTCGGCTCGGGAGAAAATTATGAAACCACTTGGGAGTTTTTAACCAAGCGGTATGAGAATAAACGAAAGATATTCTCGGAGCACATTCATAGGCTGATGGATATGCCCAATTTAAATTTGGAATCCAATAGGCAAATTAAAACATTTATTGACACAATTAATGAGCCAATTTATATTATCAAATTAAAGGGATAATTATCAGAAGATGTGGATGCAATTTTTGCCCACATAATTCTAAGAAAATTCAACAAAGAATGCCTTAATTTATATGAAAGACATGTCAAAAAGACAAAAGAAATTCAGGCACTTTCTGATGTCATGGACTTTTTGGACCAAGGGCTCAATTCTATTTCCTCATTTCCACAGGAAGATATACCTGTTAGGGAAACTATTATTAATAACATGCATAAAAATAATACTAAAAATTGTGCGTGTTGTAAATTTCCGGGGCATACAATTACCCTATGTCGCAAATTTAAAGTAATGAATCCCATAGAGCGACTGGAAATCGCGAAAAAAGTTCAACTATGTACTAGATGGCTTAAACATTTTGACGGCAAAAGATGTACAAGTGAATATTTATGTTCACATTGCAATAAAACACATCATACAATGCTGCATATTAACTCTCAAAGGAGAGAAGAAGTCCACATATCTACTTGTGTGACTTCAACACAGGTGTTATTACCAACAGCCATAGTTAAAGTTAAATCTGCTAATGGCGATTTTGAAAGCTTAAGAGCTTTGATTGACAGTGGGTCTCAAAGTACAATTATTTCGGAGAAAGCTTCACAGATTCTGCAGTTACCTAAAAGAAAAAGTTACACACAGATTAGCGGAGTTGCTATTAAAAAGTGCATTACAAAGCACAAGGTTAATGTACAAATTAAAACTAAAAATGAAAATAAAAATAATTTGATGGTAGATGCTATTATTCTTGCAAAACTTATGGAAGCACTACCAGTTAAATCAATAAATATAGACACTGGAAAGTGGAAAAAATTCCGGCTTGCTGATCCCAAACTTAACAAGCCAGGTAGAGTGGAACTTATCATAGGAGCTGATTTATATGCTCACATTTTTAAAAATGGGGTAAAGAAAACAGACGGACTCCTAGGTCAAAACATAAAATTCGGTTGGATTGTGCCGGGCTCCACAAAATCGAAAGACAACAATTCCATAGCCGCAACCAAAATGCAAGTAAAAAACGTAGATAAATGTTGTATTTTAATAAACAAAAGAAAAACTTTTGAGAATAATTTTATTAAAACCACCACTATAGAATCAAGTGGTAGGTATATGGGAAAGATTTAATTTTAGGACGATACATCCTTGAGGGGATCAAAGCCACTTACAATGGCACCTGTAATGGCAGAGGCAGAGGCCATCAAAGAATATGTTGCCATTGCATGGTAACTCAAAAAGAAAGAAAGTAAGTCGATTTTTTTTTTTTTATTCCCCCGGCAGGACCTCATTACGGAGGTATTTCGGAGACAGGAGTATTAGACGAAAGTATCACTTGGTTATTGGCGTTATTGAAGGGTTCTAGTTAACTCGAGGTCGTAATCGGCTTATTTTCTTATAAGTAAATAAAGACTCGATTATATGCCAAGATTTAATTAATAAATGGGAAAATGAAATATTGCGAAATATGGTAGCGCAAGAACTAATGATTACAATTTGAATTGCCCATCATAGTTAGGAGTTGTTAGTGAAGCTCCAAGGTTTATTTGGGATCTGCTAAAACCAACTACATTAAATCATACTCTTGGAATTGAACTGCCAAATAATATAACTAAATATTTACATTAAAGAAAATCTGTATAAATTAAAAGATTTAAATTTCCATATATTGTCGGACATGCTGGTTTTATAATTGTTTTAATAAATATGACAATTACACTAGTTACACTCAAAATGCTCCAAGCCTGTTGATGCGAAATTCTGGTAGAGTTGAGTCCCCAGATCACGAAAATGGCTTTAATTTTTTTTCTATAGGAACGTTTTTTTAAAAGATTTTTAAAAGTTTTACACAAAAAAATGCTGCTCATTTTACATTTCTTATTTTATAGCTTGGGTTGTAGCCAACCAATTTAGCCGTCGAATGTTTTATTTTACAGGTTATGAACTAACCTTTCGATTTTTATACACTTTATGTATATTAGATTAGTACTTTGTGTGCTGGAGGTCGATAAACTTGAAAAAAGTGGAAATGTTAATCTGTTAACTCAAATGTTAACATGCAGCTAGCATCCTTAAAACTCGAAAAAATTCTTTAATAAATTAAAACGTGTTTTTTTCTAAATTTAATCGCCCAAAGTATCAAACAGGCCTACAACTTCAGAAATCCGTTGCAAAATGGATTTATCGTGGATTTTCAAAGTTAAGTAAAATGAGAAATTCTTTTAAATTTTTGGCCAGATGTCTACTAGATTAAAGGTACAGTGTTGGACCCCGCCTTTAAATGTTCTGTTAACTTTGCTAGATGTGATGAACAGCCGGATTTAGCTATGAAAAAAAGCTAAGTTTTGTTAAATAAACAAAAATTTACAAAATTAAGTTGAAGTAAGATCAAACAAAAACACCTCTTAACGAGGTGAGATGAAAGTGACGATGGCACATTCAACTCAAAAATTTCCTATACCAAATTTTGTGACGATTAATAGTTATTTAAAAAAATATTAAAAATTGTTTAATTAGTTTCAAAATCGGCACTTAGCTGAAAAAATTAAAAGGTAAAACAGGCAGCGTGCCGATTTTGAAACTAACTAACTAACTAATCGTAATTTTCACCTCACCTCGTTAAGAGGTGTTTTGTTTGATCTTACTTCAACTTAATTTTGTAAATTTTTGTTTATTTAACAAAACTTAGCTTTTTCATAGCTAAATCCGGCTGTTCATCACATCTAGCAAAGTTAACCGACCATCTAAAGGCGGTGTCCAACACTGTACCTTTAATCTAGTAGACATCTGGCCAAAAATTTAAAACATTTCTCATTTTACTTAACTTTGAAAATCCACGATAAATCCATTTTCAACGGATTTCTGAAGTTGAAGGCCTGTTTGATACTTTGCGCGATTAAATTTAGAAAAACACGTTTTAATTTTTCAACGGATTTTTTTCGAGTTTTTAGGATGCTAGCAGCATGTTAACATTTGAGTTAACAGATTAACATTTCCACTTTTTCAAGTTTATCGACCTCCAGCACACAAAGTACTTATCCAATATACATAAAGTGTAAAAAAATCGAAATGTTAGTTCATTACCTGTAAAATAAAACATTCGACGGCTAAATTGGTTGGCTACAACTCGAGCTATAAAAAGAGAAGCGTAAAATGAGCAGAATTTTTTTGTGTAAAACTTTAAAAAATCTTTAAAAAAAACGTATTCATAGAAAAAAAATTAAAGCCATTTTCGTGATCTGGGGACTCAACTCTACCAGAATTTCGCATCAACAGGCTTGGAGCATTTATTTATTTTTATTTTGTAAACTGGTGTTATGATCATTTTTATAAATGCATATATGTATTATACGAAAATGTACACCCAAAATTGCCAGGCCTTTGTTCACTCCAATCGCACTGAAGAATGTATCCCTTGCTAATGGATAAACAGACCACTCCGTGGGTCTAGCTATAAGTCTAGAATGAGATTTGATGTTATCTACCTAAGCTAGGATCTATATAAAGCGGAGTCCGCTCCTAATAAAATCAGTTTGAATTATCAACTCAAGAAATGTAGACGTTTGCTTTATTTGCAGCCTCTCTTACAAGTGTAATTGAGTGTTTTATATTGTGGACTGATTTCTGCTTTCGATTATTGTTTTGTGTTTTCTTTGAGTTATTTTTGTATGTGTATATTTTATATTGTGGACTGATTTCTGCTTTCGATTATTGTTTTGTGTTTTCTTTGAGTTATTTTTGTATGTGTATATTGTCAGTGTGACTCTCTTAAGTGTGTGTGGTGTTTTTTATTTCTTTGCACTTTTCCAAGCTTGGCTTGCATAAAATTATGAATTAGCTTGTCATTTATAAACGCACTGGTATTCTTTCACAAGTTCAGTGTAACGGACAACTTTATAAGGCTATAAACAGCAATTTGGTATTTTAATCCAGACTGATTGGCACTCTCAATCAAAAATTTCAGGAGCTCTCGCTTTTTACTTCTTTCTCCTTTCACCTTTCTTCTTATTTTTTAAATTGGAAAGTTGGTGGCTTCATCTTCATTTGTGAAGCAGTCAATAGTCAAATCAGCACTTGATAAATCTCTTTTCTGCGTCGCAAATTATCTATTTTTTGGGCTCTGTTGTTCGCTCGACGATTTTTCATTGTCAACCGAGCCGTTTCACGAGCTGCCTCACTTTGCTCTTGTGATTGAGAAGCACGAAGTCGAGCTATACTAACGCAGCGCTGTACACGTGTAATTTCTTGTTCTTTTTCAGCCTTTTCCCTGCAGTACCTGTCATCAACGTTTCGTCAAAAAAACTTCGTTTTGGTTGATGAATCATCGATGACACTCCATACAAACTGTTGATGAAATTTACATGGGCATGTCCTAGGCTGTCATCACTGACAAATTCATCAACATTTCATAGATGATTCATCAACATTTCATCGATGATTCATCAACATTTCATCGATGATTCATCAACATTTCATCGATGACTCATCAACATTTCATCGATGATTCATCAACATTTCATCAACAATTCATCAACATGTCATTGATGATTCATCGATGTTTCATCAACATTTCATCAACAATTCATCAACATGTCATCGATGATTCATCAACAATTCATCGATGATTCATTAACAATTCATCATCATTTCATCGATATTTCATCATTATAAATTCGACAACATAAAATTGGGTTTGTTTTACATATATTTAAATTTTTTTTTTATATTTTTTTGTTCCTTTTAAATTTAACATTTTAAATTTAAACTCCCTCGACCTTTCCGCATCATCCCTTCTTTTGTGCGCAGCGTCGAGGTTTTTGGCGAACCTCAGGCACTTAAATAACAATTTCAATTCTGCTCTACCACTAGCAAAAAAAAAAACAAAACCACAAAAAACTTTATTTTTACAAATTAAAGTGAATGAAATCCACAACACACAAATATATAACAGCGAAGGATAAAAATATTATTTTTGCAGTGACCGAAAATAAGAGATGGCTGAAAACTTTATTTTTCCTCTTAAATTTTTTTTACTGTGGGAAAATGTACTCTTTTTTTTTCATTTATTATATTCGGTCACTGATTTTGTTCACATTTCACAATTATACCGAACATAAGATATGTACATATGTTTGATTTTAAATTGTAGTTTGTTTTGTTTTGTTGTTTTCTTTTGTTTTATTTTACTTGTTAATATTATCCACCACTGTTTTTAGTTTAAAAAACTCACCTGCTAGTTTTATTATATTTAAGAAGCACTTTAAACTTTGAACTTATAACTTAAACAAATTCTCGACTAATCTCTTCAATGCCTTAAACGCCAGTGAGAGTCGCGGAAAAAGACGCGTGCCTTTGAGAAAAACACATAGAATACCAACCAAGAACAACGGTTCCGCTAATCCCTATTGCTCTTTCCTTTTGACATGGTCCCGTTTCTGCATCTTTTGTCGCACATGTCATCAACATTTCATCAAACTGTCATCAACATAATTTTTGAAGAGAGAAATTGAGCGAGAGAGAATTGAGAGCGAGAGAGTCGGTTTTGACACGATTGAACGAGAGCGTCGGTTCGGCCGAAGTCGCGGATGAAACGTTTATGACAACGGCCTATTGATGACAACTGGTACTGCAGGGTTCATTTGCAGTGGTTTGTATCCTTCTTGCATTTCTGCTCTTTCGGAAAAGATTAAATCTTGGTCGCAGCATTATAAATTAAACTTCACTTTACTTCAATTCACCTAAAAATGTATTTCAAAACTCAATTTTACACGTGGCTACAAATTAAGACTCACAAATATGAACACAATAAACACAACAAATCAATAATGACCGAATAAATGACATATAAAAACATGCAAGCCAGACGGTTCCAATGAATTTAAAAATTAAATTGGATAATTCATTGCCTCATCTTGATTCATAACATTGTCTATAGATTTATATCAGGGAACGGCACCCCTTTGCTTTGGGAGCAGCCCACTCCTCTTCCCGTTATAATTTTCGGGAGGCGCCAGCAAGCCGACACAGACGGTCGATGCTCGCGCTTAGCGATCCGTGAAATTTTACAAAAACAATGCCACTGGTATTTTGGCGCCAGAGATGCGGGGAAAAGGGTTGTCGACGATTGCTCGAAATTTCAAAAACAAATTGTACGCGAGCGGCCGACGCACATGATAGCAATGCAACAACAATTTTAAAGGGAATTTGAAAATATATTTTTAATCAAAAAAATAACTCTTGTTTTACAACTTTTCTTTTTTAAATTATAACTGTTACGGTCCCTGGTTATAGCTAATGAACCAGATGTCCCCTATTGGATGTTCTTGTTTAATATTGAAGTAAAGAGGCCATAGCTTCTTTTAACCTTAATACCAACTCTGGTTTGAGAGTTATTAAGCCTTAAAAAGTACCAATTCATGCAGTGCATGATACTTTGAGCGCGATTTTCTCAAAATTAGTACGCGATGGAAACTTTTTAGTTTCGGATTAGCAATCTACCGGTAACGACCTTTTAGAATCAAAAGCGTTAGATTTTTGTCGACCTCTATTATATTTTGGATAAGCAGTCCGTCTCCTGGCTTTAAGCCAGTGTAAACAACACATTGTAAAGTTCTTAGGTGTGAAAAGGATGTCGGGCCCTTTACAACAAACAAAAAATATTATTACAAAGAGATTAGTTTTATGTATTTGCTAAAATCTTTTTGTATTGGATATTGCACGCAGATCAAATTTGTTTTAGAGTTTGACCACGCCCACTTCCGCCCTCACAAATAACGGTTAAGAAAAAATAGTATAAAATAAGGACTTCCTTGCGGACGTTTATTCAAAGTTTGAGTATAATCTGATAATAAACATGGGAGTTATTAACAATAAGGTTAACATTTTAGGCAGACCCTAAAATGCAATAATCAAGCAAGAATAATCAAAGCAGATCACTTATTTTTTGGCCCGCTGAGCTCATTCATGTTTTGCACTGCTCTGGTTGGCGAAGACGAAGAACACGAAACAATAAAGGAACAAATTTATAACCTTTAAAACTAAAAAATGAATAAATGGGAAAATAGGATATAATAGGAAATGGTTTCTAGGGTTGTTTTTGACGTGATAACGTCTTATAAATCGAGAGATAGAGCAGACTGCACGCTCGAAAAAGCATGACTCATGCGTCGTTACCTCTGCCGCGACACAGGCAGAGCAAACGTGAGGTGAGCAGCAGCAGCAGAGAAGAGAGAGAATGAGAGAGAGTGGTTAAAATTTAATGCTTTGCACTGCTCTGGCAACCGCAAGGGCAAAGCGGTGTTTCTCCGTCTCGCTCTGCTCTCCCGCTTTGTCTATTTATAGCTCGAGCACTGACGCACGCGTATGTGTGTATTTCAGTCTTTGACGTCGCCCTCTTGTTTGCATGCGGGTTCGAGTACCAGTCGCAGCAATTGTGTTTACGAAAAAATGTAAGTTGGCTTTAATAGACTTTCTATAACATTTATATCCATTTAACTTAACATATCAACAAACAGCCGGCACTTCCTAATCCTCTCCATAAACTGGCTATTTGCAGCCGGCACTGCCTGATCCTCTCCAGAAACTCGCCATTTACAGCCGGCACTGTCTGATCCTTTCCAGAAACTGGCCATTTACAGCCGGCACTGCCTGATCCTCCCCAGAAACTGGCCATTTACAGCCGGCACTGCCTGATCCTCTCCAGAAACTGGCCATTTGCAGCCGGCACTGCCCGATCCTCTCCTAAAACTGGCCATTTACAGCCGGCACTGCCTGATCCTCTCCAGAAACTGGCTATTTGCAGCCGGCACTGCCTGATCCTCTCCTGAAACTGGCCATTTACAGCCGGCACTGCCTGATCCTCTCCAGAAACTGGCCATTTGCAGCCGGCACTGCCTGATCCTCTCCTAAAACTGGCCATTTACAGCCGGCACTGCCTGATCCTCTCCAGAAACTGGCCATTTGCAGCCGGCACTGCCTGATCCTCTCCTGAAACTGGCCATTTACACAGCCAGCCCTGCCTGATCCTCTCCAGAAACTGGCCATTTGCAGCCGGCACTGCCTGATCCTCTCCAGAAACTGGCCATTTGCAGCCGGCACTGCCTGATCCTCTCCTAAAACTGGCCATTTACAGCCGGCACTGCCTGATCCTCTCCAGAAACTGGCCATTTGCAGCCGGCACTGCCTGATCCTCTCCTGAAACTGGCCATTTACACAGCCAGCCCTGCCTGATCCTCTCCAGAAACTGGCCATTTGCAGCCGGCACTGCCTGATCCTCTCCAGAAACTGGCCATTTGCAGCCGGCACTGCCTGATCCTCTCCTAAAACTGGCCATTTACAGCCGGCACTGCCTGATCCTCTCCAGAAACTGGCCATTTGCAGCCGGCACTGCCTGATCCTCTCCAGAAACTGGCCATTTGCAGCCGGCACTGCCTGATCCTCTCCAGAAACTGGCCATTTGCAGCCGGCACTGCCTGATCCTCTCCTGAAACTGGCCATTTACAGCCGGCACTGCCTGATCCTCTCCAGAAACTGACCATTTGCAGCCGGCACTGCCTGATCCTCTCCTGAAACTGGCCATTTGCAGCCGGCACTGCCTGATCCTCTCCTGAAACTGGCCATTTACAGCCGGCACTGAAGGATCCTCTCGAGAAGCTAGCCATTTGCAGCCGGCACTGCCTGATCCTCTCCAGAAACTAGCCATTTGCAGCCGGTACTGCCTGATCCTCTCCTGAAACTGGCCATTTACAGCCGGCACTGCCTGATCCTCTCCAGAAACTGGCCATTTACAGCCTGCCTCTCTCAATTTTACATAATTTTTTTACCCAGTGTCAAATAATTGAAAATGATTCGTTGTTAAACTAAGAACTTTTGTGTATTAAATTGAAAATTATTCGGTCTTAAATGAAGTAAATTTTGCACTTTCCTTGATTCCTTGTATTCAAAAATTGGTTGTCTGTAAAGTCGGTTTACTGACGATAGTTGAACGTGACAACGTCTTAAGTAAATGCTACCATTCCATCAGTATTTTCTTAAGACGTTGTCACGTTCAACGTCAGTAAACCGACCTTGCAGACAACCAATTTTTTTGTAAGTATACTCGCTTTTCAGCTTAGTTGCGCTCGTTTCAAAACTAAGCGACAATTAATTTTTCTTAATAATTTTATTAGGAACAATGCTATAAGGAATATTTCTTAAACTTAAAATTATTATAAATAGATCCAGCCTTTCCGACTTCAAAAATTCTTTTACGCATCATCATTGGTATCCTTGTAATAAAGATCATACACTGGCAGAAAAAAGCATAGTGATCTCAAATGTTTTTATAGTTGATTTCCGCATAGTTTTTCATGATCGATTCAAATATAAAAATGATTGATTTTAGTAGAAAACATAATCAAACCTTGGGTCTATTATAAAAATAATCATATCAAAGTGACACATAATTAAAATAAGGTTACCATATTAAAATCTAAGTGACCCGTGGTAGAATTTACTATTATAAATAATAGCAATTGAAAATATTAGAGTCAAATATGTTTGTGTACGTTTTAAATACATTTTACATAATAAAACCAAAGTGAGCCATGGTAATTTTCACTAATTAAACAGTTGCAAGAAAATATAGTAGAATCAAAGATTTCTTGTATACGACTAGAAAATTTTGTTTATAGTTTTGCGGATTTCGTAGCTCAGAGCGGCAATGGGTTGTGCATTTGTCGAAGTACAAGAAGAAGGCGGTTCGACTCCTGATCAGGGCAACATAATT